>CM021103.1:672074732-672116733 GCA_007115665.2 Sequoiadendron giganteum | reverse complement strand
ATACTTTGAATAACAACCCCTTTTCTTGCAATGGATAGAAATGAATATGCCCAACGAAACATAAGACAAAAAGAAACAAAGAAAAAGAAAAGAACAACAAAAACAAACAAAAACAAAAACAAAAAACAAAAAACAAAAAAAAAACAAAAAAAACAAAAACTTTATTACATATGATACAGTATAATACATTTTTTCAAAACATCAGACCTTTTATGAGCCAAAGTAGTGCTTGAGAAACTGACCATTAATTGGCAATGGAATAGGTTCTCCTGTTAAGGTACTTAAACGAAAAGCATTCTCGCCTAGTATCTCAGCCACTTGATACGGACCTAACCAGAGTCTATCAAATTTCTGATGATCTCCCTTCTTCTCTCTAGCTTTATCCCATAGTAACACAAGGTCTGATATCCTAAAGGCCTTTACCTTGGCCCTTTTCTCAAACCAGCATTTGACGACAACCTGATGCTTAGAGAATTGCTGCAAAGCAGCATCTCTCTGTTCCTCCATGTTAAGCAAATTGATTAATCTGACCTCGATCCTATTGATTAATTCCTGCATAAACTTAAGGACAGGTATTTGTAAGTGGATCGAGAAGACTGGGTCTTGGCCATAGACTAACTTATATGGCGAATTTCCTAGGGCTGCTTTGATTCGGGTTCGATTTGCCCACAGGGAAAATCTCAACTGGGTGTGCCAGTCCCGAGGATTGTTTTCTAACAATTTTCTTATTACTTCCAACAAATTTTTATTAGTGGACTCAGCCACTCCATTTCCCTGAGGGTAGTAATTAGATGAATACTTTAAAATGATTTTATGTTCATAAGCCCATTGAATAAATTCAGCTGAAGAAAAAGCAGGGCCATTATCACATACCAGGGCAAATGGAACTCCAAACTTGGTGGTGATGTTCTCAGTTAAAAATTTGATAACCACCTCTGTGGTGTTGTTTTTGCAGGGCTGGGCCTCGGTACAGTGCGTACAGTAGTTAGTTGCAGTCAAGATGAACTTGTGACCTGCAGAAGAATTTGGGTTAATGACACCTACAAAGTCCAGTGCCCATTGAGCAAACGGTCTTACCTCATACACTTGTTGCAAAGGCATTGCCGGATTTCTTTCCCTGGGTGCAGAGGTCTGACATACATGGCACGTCCTGACATGTTGGTGTGCATCCCGAAATACATAAGGCCAATAATAGTTTGATCTAAGAATTTGATGGGCCAAAGCATCCGCAAATCCATGTCTCGTACCATGTCTTCCATGAAACTCAGAAATGGTGTGCTTAGCCTCTTGCTGATCCAAACAGCGCAAGTAAATTCCTTGGAAGTTCTTTCTGTATATAGATCCCCTTTTTAGCATGTAATGAGCACTCTTCATCCTCAATGCTCTCCTCTGAGTAGCATTCATTCCTTCTGGACATCTATTGTTGAGGAGGAAGAAGATCAAGTTTGTGTACGAAGAATCTTTAGTAAATGACTGGACAGTGTACTGCTGACATGTGATATTCTTGTCCACATCTGCCATTGCCTTTGATAAACCTTGACCTCGGACGAGTTTCATTGGATGAATCTCTAAATCAAACTCTTGCAGAATAGCCATCCACTTTCCTCTTCATTCTCCCAATTCACTTTGCATCAGCAGAGATTTTACAGCCGGATCAGGAACTATGGCCATTACCTTGCTTTGAAGAATGTAATGCCTGAATTTCTTTGCAGCTTGAACTAATGCAAAGGCTTGCTTCTCAAGGGGCGGGTATCTAACTTCTGCATTCTTAAAAGGAGAGCCCATGAAGGCGATAGGTCTTTCCTCTCCCTCACCTCTTCGTTGTGTTAAAACAGTTGCACATGAATGGTCTGACGCGAAAGAATAGATATAAAAGGGCTTTAGATAATCTGGGCTAGTCAAAACGGGTGCCTCAAATATTGACTGTTTGATCTGCGAGAAAGTAGATTTAGCCTCATTGCTCCATTCTATTTTCGCCTCTTTCTTCATCATTTCATTAAGGGGTTTGACAATTTTTGCAAACCCTGTTATAAATTATTTGACAAAATTGATCCTCCCGAAGAAGGATCTCATTTCTTTCTTACTGCCTAGCCTTGTTAGTTTCAAGATAACCTCCACTCTATCAAGATCTATGGATATCCCTTCTTCTGATATGATGTGGCCTAAGAGTTTCCCTTCAGATACTCCAAACACACTTTTTTGGATTGAGGGAGACACCATAGCTTATACACTTTTTGAGGACCTTTTCCAGATCTGCAGCATGGTCTTCCCGATTCTTGGAGAAGATAGTTAAATCATTCACATAAATAATGATACACTTACCTATCAAATCCTTGAATGCTACGTCCATTGCACGCTGAAAGGTTGCTCCAACGTTGATGAGACCAAATGACATCCTCCGATAGGCAAATGGGCCCCATTTGGTGGTGAAGGCGGTTTTCATTCTGTCCTCATGACTGACAAGGACCTGATTATACCCATAATAGCCATCCAGAAATGACATCATATGGGACCCATTAACTGTTTGTAGTACCTCATCAAGAGAAGGCAATGGGTAATTATCCTTCTCGGAGGCCTTATTTAAATTCCTGAAATCAACGCATAACCTAATTTCACCATTTTTCTTGCGCACAGGAACTAAATTTGCAACCCATGTAGAATGTCTGACTGGGAAGATTATTCTTGCAGATAATAGCTTTTGCACGTCCTTCTGGATCAAGGGTGTTGCTTTTGATGGAAGGGCTTGGCTTTTGGCTTGAGAGGTATGGTATGTGTGATCACCGAAGTGTCAAAGGTTTTTAGGTCGTCATAACTCCAAGCAATGGTTGCAATGTTCTGCTCCAAAACTTTGACTATCTTGTCCTTAATTTCTTGAGGACAAGTCTTTCCTATAAGGACATTCCTTTCAGGGCCTGAGTGAGTCAGATTGACAGATTCATACTTCCCTCCATCACTCTCTATGGGTACCCTTTGACGAGCTCGTGGGTCAGAATCAAATATTCTATCCAAAGCTACCATCCCTTTTGGAATACTATTACTTTTCAAATCCAATATCCCTTCTTCATCATCCTTCTCAGGATCCCAATCTCCCTGATCTCTTTTCGATTCATCTATTATCCGTCTTTTGAAGACATCTGAACTTGCCAAAAAGACCAATATATGCTGGTCATCATCGAATACTTGAAAATTCCAGTCACTATCAGAGACAGCTGGGACTGAGACTAATTCAACTGAAAATCTCTTTAGGTTAGAATCTTGCATGGGTTCCAAGGTGCTAGCAGCAAGGACAAGGGCATCTGCAATTTGATTAGCTTCTTTAGGGATCAGAGTGATCCCAAAAGGGTCAAATTTTTCAATCAAATTCCAAATTCTATTTCTGTACGCAGCCAATCTTTTGTTATGACAAGTATACTGGCTACGTACCTGCTCTACAATTACTTCAGAATCCCCCATTACCCTGAGAGCAGTGACCTTTTTATGAGCAAACATGAGTCCACGAGCAAGTGCTTCATATGTTGCCACATTGTTCGTGCAGCCAAACTGCAACCTTTAAGATGCAAAAGGGAAGACTTACTTTGCATCTTACAGGTTCCAGTTTGGCTGCACGAACAATGTGGCAGAATATGAAGCACTTGCTCGTGGACTCATGTTTTCTCATGTATGTCAGACCTCTGCACCCAGGGAAAGAAATCCGGCAATGCCTTTACAAAAAGTGTATGAGGTAAGACTGTTTGCTCAATGGGCACTGGACTTTGTAGGTGTCATTAACCCAAATTCTTCTGCAGGTCACAAGTTCATCTTGACTGCAACTGACTACTGTACACACTGTACCGAGGCCCAGCCCTGCAAAAACAACACCACAGAGGTGGTTATCAAATTTTTAACTGAGAACATCACCACTAGGTTTGGAGTTCCATTTGCCCTGGTATGTGATAATGGCCCTGTTTTTTCTTTAGCTGAATTTATTCAATGGGCTTATGAACATAAAATCATTTTGAAGTATTCATCTAATTACTACCCTTAGGGAAATGGAGTGGCTGAGTACACTAATAAAAATTTGTTGGAAGTAATAAGAAAATTATTAGAAAACAATCCTAGGGACTGGCACACCTAGTTGAGATTTTCCCTGTGGGCAGATCGAACCCGAATCAAAGCAGCCCTAGGAAATTCGCCATATAAGTTAGTCTATGGCCAAGACCCAGTCTTCCCGATCCACTTACAAATACCTGTCCTTAAGTTTATGCAGGAATTAATCAATAGGATTGAGGTCAGATTAATCAATTTGCTTAACATGAAGGAACAGAGAGATGCTGCTTTGCAGCAATTCTCTACGCATCAGGTTGTCGTCAAACGCTGGTTTGAGAAAAGGGCCAAGGCAAAGGCCTTTAGGATATCAGACCTTGTGTTACTATGGGATAAAGCTAGAGAGAAGAAGGGAGATCATCAGAAATTTGATAGACTCTGGTTAGGTCCGTATCAAGTGGCTGAGATACTAGGCGAGAATGCTTTTCGTTTAAGTACCTTAACAGGAGAACCTGTTCCATTGCCAATTAATGGTCAGTTTCTCAAGCACTACTTTGGCTCATAAAAGGTCTGATGTTTTGAAAAAATGTATTATACTGTATCATATGTAATTAAGTTTTAGTTTTTTTTTTTGTTTTTAGTTTTTTGTTTTTGTTGTTCTTTTCTTTTTCTTTGTTTCTTTTTGTCTTATGTTTCGTTGGGCATATTCATTTCTATCCATTGCAAGAAAAGGGGTTGTTATTCAAAGTATGCTACAGGCACTAGGAGAGAAATTGATTTAGGTATTTTCATTGGGCATCTTTGAAAGGATTTCGTTCTAAAACCTCATATCTTATTATCATTCTAATGTTAGTTTGAAAAGTTATTAAGGGTAGAAGGTACATTGTGAATATCTCATGAATTATGATCAAAATTTGTCACCAAAATAGATGAACATCTACCTAAGTAAATACCTATCTATTTTAGGGTGGCTTTACCTCTGATTCAAGTGAAAAATCCGATTCCAAGACTGTCATGAAATCCATTGTAGTTCTCAACCCATATTTCAGACCAATTCTATTTGAGTATTGAGAAAAGTGCATAAGAGGTTTCTACAAGTAAAGCTCAAGTAAAAAAAAAAAAAAGAGAAAGAAAGGAAAGGCAAGCTCAATATCAAATGGGTGAATCAAGTATCTCTATCGGGGCTATGGACGCCTGTCTGACAGTAGAGCAATGCTTTGAGAGAACTAGAGGTATCTCCATCGGGGCTATGGACGCCTGTCTAGCAGCGGAGCAATACCCAGGATTTCATTGTACTAGTTAAAGGACTCAACCTATGTAGCTTGAATCTTAGGTATAGTTGTTTAGGAGTAGAGAAAGTATCTATAAAAAATGATGCACAATATACACTCACACACTCAGATTAAGAAATCTTCATGAGCACATACATCTGAGATTCTAGCTCAATTTTATTCTATATATCTGATCTTATTCAAGTTAGCATGCTTCATAAGCCAAGAGATTTTTGGGTGACTGAATTTTTTTGGGTGTCTTTGAAAATAGGTAAACCATTTTCCCAGCCGAGTCGCCATTTGTTATGCCTTGCATAACCACCCCATCTTTTGCCTTGGTCAAAATGGGTCCCCCTTTTGTTCTTTTGTCCTTGGTTGTTTTTCAACAAAGTTTGGAGTTTGTTTTCTCCAACACTTTGTTTTTCTTTTGTTGTTTTGCCGAAACCGGAACCGGAACGAAATCGGGTTTGAAACTTATTTTAGGGATTCCATTCCGATCCCAATCCCGGTTGTCTTTTCTTTGTCTTTTAGGTTTGTCTTTGCCGGAGGCGGAGGCAGAGTGGATGTCATGTCTGGGGTTTATTCATAGTCTCGAATTGGTTTCCATTCCGCCTCCGCTTCCACCTTTTGGTTTGTTCATTTGGGCTTAAGATCGGTGATGGGTTTTCTTGTTTTGGTCTTCGTGTTTTTTGTTAGCTTTTTCTTTCTTCTTTCTTCTTTGTCGGCGGAACCGGAACTGGAACCAAACTTGAAACTTGGACAAAGTTTCTGAATCAACTTCCATTTCCTTTTTGATCCCGCCGTTTTGTTTTGTTGTTTGACTTTACTTTAGTCGCACGGCAGTAATGTGCCAGTTCCCTTTGTAGTTTTGACTCCGATCTGCCGCATTTATGGCATTAATTATAGGTGCCATACACGTATGAAGCTGCATTTTTAATCTTAATTAACGATTAAATTGGATGTTATCATCACTGTTTAAAGATTAAGGACAACCAGAGTTGCGGTGGAACATTTGAGCGTGTGATTCAATCGAAAGTGAGGTAGTTGCGTGCGGATTCACATCAGAGGGCTAGCTTATTTGGTTTGTGTTTGGAGGTAGGGTTTCTGTTCTTCGTTTTGTTTGTTTTGCGTTTTTGTTCTGTTCGATCGTTTGTGGTACGCATGGATTCGTGACTATTTTGTTTTCTTTCGAGTTCATGTTGTTCGTATTCTCTTTTGTTTTGTTTTCTGGTTTTTGTTTTTGTTTTTTCTTTTTATGTTTTTGGCTTTTCTTATTTGTTTGTTTCTATCACGGTCGTTTTCACGTTTTAGTCGTGACTGTACTGTGATGCCTTGGTTTTTAGACATAAATTAGCTGCTACTCTATGTTTATGGGGTTCATTAATTTACTGTTTTGCTTGCGGGTTCTATTACGAATCGACTTGATTAGTTTTTGAATTGGGTTAAGTTTGTGCCCTAATTATTTAAAGTCGAGGGTTTATAAATTAGGGTTTTGACGCGTTTCTGTTTAAATTGAAAATGATGCCCTAGTTGTTATGGTTTCTGCTCGGTCATATGGGGATGGTCTCGTGCGGTTATTTTTAAGCCCCCTTCGATTTGTCATCACCTAGTCTTTAGGTTATGATGTCATCCGTTATTTTGTTAAAGTTGCAAGTGACGTCATGATTATTTTGAATGGAATCGGAATCGGAATCGATTTCGATCTTGAATCTTGATTTGTAATAAGTGTTAATTACCATTTTCATCTTGTCTCCGATCTTGCTTCCAATAAGAAAAAGGCTTTCAAAATGTTGTTAACACTGGCGGAACCGGAACCGGAGTTGGACATAAATTTGAAATTTCTTCATGATACCAAATCTATTTTCAATCCGATTCTGCTGTATAGTTTATTGCAAACTCAATGCCTGTTTTGGTCCTGACCTCGATAGTGTTTTTAAAGGAGACTTTTTAGGATGTCTTTTGGCTGGTTCCGCCTCCGGTATGTATGAAAGGGTAAGATCTCTAATCATGTTTTTGTTATACTTCTTATAGATCTAATTTGGGGTTTTTATTGCAGAAAACTAAAAGATGTCTGGAGCATCAGGAGAGGCTTTTCAGAGAAGTCAACCTGCAAAAACTTCAAAGGCAACAACTAAGTCTAAAAAGGTTAAACTTGAACAACTCCCTTATACCTTGAGGTATAATCATCAGGGTCCTGCTGTCACTGCTAGCAAGGTGGAATCTGATGGGCCGGATATAGATATTCTTCAATAGGTCTTCTCCAGTTATGATGAATACATTATGGAGCAAACTACACAAGAATGAGTTGGCAGTCTATTTTGGGCGCATGACTTTCCCCCTCTTTCTTTCTTTCCTATTTCTCAGGGCAATCAATGTTGGAACTGGAGATCAACTAGTCCAAGTTTCTGAGGAGATTTCAATTCCTTAATTTGTGGATCTCAATTTTGATTGAGAGGAATTTATGCTTTGCACGCCTATATGTATTTTTGGGTGCCATATTGTAAAGGTCGGCTAAGAAGAGTAGAATTAGCCACCTGATAGTAGGAGGTAGGAATTTCATAGCTTTGAAAGGATACTTCGTTTTTCTTAAAGTTACAGTTGAATATAAAATACACTTTTTACAGAGTGTTATGTTGAAATTGAGTTTACTGGATGAGGTTAGTGAATCATAATTTGTCTGTATGCCAGTGATTTTGTTGAAGCATAAATGTTTCTTATTTGATGAGAATCAATAGACGGAACGAGATTTCAAAGATTATTTCATTAAATTATCTATGGATGGAATTGTTACATGTCTGTTGATCTATGTTATTAGCAACGAATGAAGAGTTTGTTCTTTTTTAAATCTTAAAAAATATTGTGATGAGTGATTGTGATGATTAAACTAAGCACTGTAGATGCATGCAATGGTATGGATTGTTCTGTAAATTGCATCATATTATGGTTTTCTTGATCTATTGGAGGAGCATTCGTTGTTGAAAGCATATGTCTGGATATTAGAGAATTTCATTCATGTTTTACTGATTTATGCCTTGACCTATCTTTTTCTGTTTATTTAAACCCCCTTTTCGTTAAGTATAGATTGATGAATCCGTTGTTGCTTGCATTCCTTATTACCAACAAAGGCCCCTTGAACATTACAGTTGCATGGACCAATTGAGTGACACCAGACAGTTGAGAACCAACTACCAGGACCTTGGGAGTTAGGCTACTATATGTTGTCTTTATTTTTCAAGAGAAATAGAGTAGAAATATTCTGTTTAACGTTGTTTGTGTCATTTTCAACATCAACACAACCCCCAAACCATTTCTTATAATGTATCTTGCACTAGAAGGACTAGGGTTTCCTTTTGAGGCCCCATCAAAATTGAGCTTTAGTTTTCCCTTCAGAGGGGCCCTTTTTAAATTTTTTTTTATTAGTTGCTATTTTAATTTGTTTATAGATGTTGGAGCCTTTAGTTTAGGTTTCACCTTTCGTTGATGGGGAGCAAACCCTAATGGGTTACATTTATGAGGTGATGGAGAGGGCCAAGGAGGCCATCCAAAATTACAAGGGAGACAAAACAAAATTTGTATCCATTTAGAAATCATTGATTGGAAGTGGAATGATCAACTCCACCAATCTATTTATGTAGTGGGGCACTATGTCAACCCCAAATTTTTCTTTTCAAAAGACATAAGGGATGTTGATGTGAAGGTTATGAAGGGCCTCTAAACATACATTGTTTGGATGACACTTAAGGTTGAAGTGAGAGACTTGATTATTAAGGAGTTGTAGATTTTCAAATAGGTGAAGGGGAGGCTCTTTTCTTTGCCAGTAACCATTCAAAGAGAACCACACAAGTTTCATGTAACAAAAAATTTCAGTCTTCTTTGTACTAATACTTACAATTATCTCTTATTTACAAACTTCTAAATGTCTTCTTTGTAGCTATTTGGTGAGAAGATTGGGGAAAAAAACCCCAAATCTTCAAAAGCTATCACTCTAAGTTTTGTCTCAATCTTGTAGCACATTTGGATGTGAGTGCAATTGGAATTTGTTTAAGGCCTTCATACGGAGAAGCGCAACAAGTTGGTACAAAACCACTTCAATGTTCTCATCTTCGTGCAATACAAACTTTGCCTTTGACAATAAAGGTGGACATAGTTACTTAGGCACTGATTGACTTGGATGAAATTAAAGATATTGTTGATCCACATAATGTTTGGACTACATTAGATGAGGATCTGCCATGTCTACAAAAGGTGATATTGTTGATTTTGAGAAGCAAGCATAGGAGGGTGCAACAAAAGTAGTATGCATTGCATTGGATGACATCATGGCAGATGATGATGTTGAGCTTGAGGTGGAGCTGCAGCCTTCTAGTTTGGGGGTGGAGCTGCAATTATCGAGTGGACCCAAACCTTCACTAGGATGGTATATGGGGAAGAGAAAATTGTAAATTGTTGTTACTTGCATGGATATGTAATTTTTGATGATGATTTTCAATAATCATAATACATATCATATTTAGCTATTGTATAATTTGTATTTGTGTGTTGATATGTGATATTGTACTATTTTTTAATCCAAATCTACTAGGAAATACTTCCCAACATTTTGTAGATTGATTTGATACATTGTGAAACTGTATTTAGCCTAAAATTTATTTATTCTTAAGAAATTTAAGTACTTTTTAAAGTTGTTGAGTTTTGCTGAGTTGCCGAGTTTGAGTTAAAATTGTGTTTGCCCAATGTTTTGAGTTGGGTGTTTTTGAATCATGAACCATGCTTAGGACAACATCGCTTGAAGTCACACCACACCATGATCTGCCAGTTTGCAAATAATTCATCCTATTAGGGACCCACAAAACAGATCTTCCTCTCACAGCTCTTAAAGCATTAAAATTGCTTATGTGTCAGTGAAGAGAATACCTCTTCCTCAATATGAGCATAGAAACATCAAAATTGTTTATGAAAAGTGTTAGTACAAAATGTGATAGTATTCCATTTAAGAAATGGCATCTTTATCAATCCGTTTGTTTGTAGCAATACTAATTTTACTGAACATGCAATATTGGGTAGCCACAATGTTTTCTTAAATCTATGGATTGCTATTCACCATTCAGTTACTTGCATACAACAATGCTTCTACCCTTCATTCATTACATACTTCTGTTTTGACCTTCAGTGGCCAGTTGAAAGGATCATTACTATACAAAATGGAGCTAACAAGGCAAGAAATCTAACTAGATCTGTTTCAAATACAGCTTCCTTTACCGATTCCTTTTGAGTTTAAGTGTGCTGTACTGTCTGTTGAGTAATTTATGTGAATGTGCTTCACTTGGTTGACATGTTACACAAAGTTTTCTTCAGGAAAGTTGCTTAAAAAGTATTTGAATATTCTCAGCTAACATTCATAGATTAGATATAGACACGGGTTTCTTAAAATGAAAGTTTGATGACTGTTTCTTTGATTCCTTGTAAAGTTCTGCAGCAAGAGAACCAGTATCGGCTGAGAAAGCTGTTGAACTTAACCAGCAGACAAGCAAATATGATGGCATGCAGAGGTTTTCCTTAATTCCTTTTATGTTTTAGTTACTTGTCTAGGTTGTCTGTGTAGATGATTTAAATTATTATGTTGCCAGCTTATGCTCTAAGAATAGATGAACAATTAAATACTCTCAGATGTTTTTTCCTTAACCAGTCCTTCATAGTGCATTGCTTAAAAATCAAAAGTTGATATGACTTTGATGGCTTATATCTGACCTATAGAATGTATTGGCTCCTCCAGTTCATGTCAGTTTAACCTACAAGCAAATGGAGTGTAATTTTGTGGTACAACGAGGCAATACAAGAGAACATAAGAAGCATATGAAGAATGTACTAAACTTTCCAATGAAGCAAGTGCTGGTGCTTGGCACTGTACCTAACAAAGTGTTTAGACCTTCACTCAAATTTAATAGCTTATTGCAGTTTAATGGGTCTACTCTGGGCACTATTTCTTCTTTGCTGGCATACGGAATAGTTATTTCAGAAGTATTAAATAGTTTCCAGCTGGTATCATCAGGAGTTCATATATTGGTTGGATATTGGGTTGGACCAGATTTTGAAGATGGGTGGGGCTATGTTGAAGCCGCTGTTGTTCGTGTCTGTTATCAGTGATGCTTCATGAGGCTGTGGATATGAATCAATGTATGAAGTTAATGTTAGAGCTTAGTTTCGTATTACTGAGGTCTAATGCAAGAATGTCACAATGATAAGAAGTGATGTTTTTGTTTTTCAATCTTATATTTAAAAGACACGAAAATACCTAATAGATGTTAGTCAAAATATGTACTGGAAGCAATAGCTAATTCTCAACCAGAAGCGTACAAGACTCTAAATGGCATAATATTTAGGGCAACTGTTTCTGGTTGGCATTCAGGACATTCTTTCTTCTTGTCATTTTAAGCATCATTTAATTATATTTTCTTCTTGGATTGTATTTCATTCATTCATAATGTGCATTCTGGATCAGAAAATTGAGATGCTTGTTTGCTTGCTTTTAATATGGCACTAGGAAAAGAGGACTACGCAAAATGTTGAAATGTTTAGACACCTGGTCGCAAATAAAATGTTATTGACAAATCATGTTATGGGTGTTTGTGACATGTATAATGGAAAGTATGTGGTAAAAAAATAATCTGTTTGATGACATAAGTTGTTGCAGGAATACAAGTGAGAATTTTTCAGCTTAACTTATTTCATTGAAATTAGAGTTTAAACCTTGATATTATTTGTTTACTGTCTGAATTGTTTTTCTCCCTGTGCTTTGGTCTATCATGTAGGAAAATTGTTGCAGGATAACCTTGTAAAATTTCACAAAGAATGCAGATCTTATCAAGTTGTTAGTAAGCTTCTTTGCAATAGAGCTTTAGCATAACTGTGAAGATACATTGGCATTGTACTATGATTTTGTTGCATGATCCACAATGTTTTTAGATCCCATGTTAGTAAAGATGAGCAATAGGTGAGCATTTGCAAGCAACAATAAAGGAAATATTATTGGGAGAGGTCTAGTATGCAAAAATTCTAAAAAATATGAGGGAATAAAAGTTCATTTCCTTGTGAACCAATAATCAATATGATGTTCATTTGAGTTTTGTTACATACACATTGCCTTTGTTGCTTGTATTTGTGTTCCTGGATTTTACCATTTGTTACTAATTTTTGGTATCCATGCAAATGCTTTCCCCCTTTCCCTATGTTCTAATTTTCAGTATCTAGTTTTCTTTGGCTTGTGCTTCTTAGCAACCGCTGGTCAGTGTTTACAATAATGATTAACTACATTCAGTTCTAACAAATGCTTCACTTGGTGAGAAGCCAATGCAAGTGTCTAGGAATGTTCATAACGGAACAGTGGACTTTGGTGCTGTTGGAATTGGGTTGTCTTCTTTCTTTGATACCAGTACAATGATTGCAGCAGGATATATTTGCAGCCTCTTGCATACACAAATTCAAAGGTATGCGTACACTTTCTAAAGAACCCAACTAATGCTTTTGGGGTTTAAAGGAATATCATATTTGCCTTTATTCGTGTCAATCATTTTCTTCCACTATGTTTGAAACAAATTCTTTTGTCTCTAGGTGGAAAGTTTGAAACAAGTGCTTCTTGTCTCTGGGCGGAAAATTAAGCACTCCTTCGTAAGTCACAAAAATGTTAACAACAAAGGATAAACCCTTGAGTTTTTACATTGTTCACTAAGAGAGATGTTGCTAAGATCTTTCTCTATGTTGGTGTTTTTTAAAACCCAAGCGGATTCCTCAGCTTTATGAATTTGCCATGTTCAATAATGAAAGCCTAGAAATCGATTGGCCAACTTAACGAGAAGAAGCAATAATGCTTATTCTCCTACACTTTGGGCTTTGCAAGACCCGAGAGGGTGATCCCACAATGTGCTTCTTACAAATAACTAAACAATTTCACATACACATTGCATAACAATAGATAAGTTCCTCATCAGTACCGAATAGATGAAATCCTTCAAGAAATTGGCAATTCCTTCAAAGATCCAACTCCTATCAGTAGAGAACTTCAAACATAACAAAGATAGGTCGATATGAAGATTATTATGAATAAATGTTCTAAAATCAAATGCCAAAGACGTTAGGAATACGACCACTATTTCAGTATCAGTGCCATATCCTAAAGCACTCAGTCAAATGAGAAAGAATTGAACTATAAGGCAAATTTCATCCTAAACAATTAAGATCTATATGAATTGCATTACAATTCATGTATCTATACCAGAAATCTATTACTACTTATGAATCCAGTCGCCAACCTACATGAATTTACACAATAACTAAAGCATTTAATTGATCTTTTGAACCAAAGCCACAATTATGGTATAATTCATAATAAAGAACAATGAAAATCAACGAAACCAGTCTTTGACCAATCTTTCATTAATAATTCATGCCAGGTATCACAATTGGAGAGAAAATAGACTCAAAAGGTTGTCATATTCGACACAAACATGCTTAAGAACCTCAAAATTCTCCTATCCGACTCTAAACTTTAAAACATGGATTCAATGTTTACTCTCTCTGTATTACAATTCTGCACTCTCAAATTTCACATTCAAAAAAAGACCCCGTACATCGGTCCAGAATTCCCTTTTATAGAACAAGGGAGCAAAACAAGCTTTAGGCCGGAATGTACACATGTCCAAACTTGATTGGATTGATACTCTACATATTCCCTTCTACAGTTATATTTGCATTTTACAATTGGAGGGAATGCATATAAGACAAAACTTATTTTCAATTACCGTGGAGAAGGAAACTCGCTTTCCAAAAGGCAACCCGTTAGAAAGAAAAGCATCTTTAACCGTTGCAACACCTTTTCCACCTCAGCAGTAATCCACATCAACAATCTGCACTTTGAGTTGGGAGAAGTATGTGTGTATTCAATTGTAACTTCAGAGGCCAGACCTATACTATACTTGATCAAGTCATAATTCTCCACCTTGGTGCTCATATCCCAAAATCATTAGTAAATACCATCTTTCATAATTCAAATTCTGCTTTAGACGACCACTTAAAAGCGATAACCTCATCAATTTTTTCTTTATATGGTGCATATTTCACCATCACTGAAGTAGCTTCTTTATCAAAATCTTCTAAGAAACTAATAACAAAGGATAGTTTCTCAAGTGTATCATTCAACATACCAATATCAACATTCTTGCATATTTCATTTGTCTGAGTTATCATGATGTTATTCATTTAGTCTTTCCAAACCTTCAAAGGCTTCACCTCATCATAATTATGCTAGATATCTGGTAATGGTGTTAGGTCTACTTCATCATATTTGGCCTTTAATTCTTTGATCTTCAATTCCATAGGAGCAACATATCCCTAGAACTTTTGCTCCACAATCTCATTCACAAATTGATAAGTTGGCATAACCTTGGGATACTTATCCTTCTGATGCTTTTCTCCTACCACCATGAACTTTAATTGCTCAGCTCTGGGACTCCACTTATCCAACAATGGGGTGGCTAATTCTTTATCTCTTGGGAACATCTTAATTGCTTGCAACATTAAGACATAACTTGTATGGACACTATTCAATTTTCCTTGGACTTTTCTATTCAAGTGTCTCAATATAGTATCTACAATTATTGAATTGCTTTTCAACATTGATTCATGGGATTGTTGCAACAATTCTTTATACTCCTCAACCTGGTGGATTAATTTCTCCCTTAAAAGCCCTCCTCCTGGGCTATTTGCCCTTTCAATTGTAATGGGCACCTGTCCCATATTATATGGCATGGTTGCTAAGGATTGCTCCTGTGAGGGAGGTTGAGGTTGCTCCATTGGTGGATCAAAAATAGTATAGCTAGAGCTAGCTTGTCCTTGAGACTTCAACGTCTCCATTTTTTGCTTCAATAATGCTACTTTAGTTTCTAGCTCCACAACTCTTTGTTGACTCTTATTATATTCATTAATAAGATTGTGATATTGGCCCCTCAGAGTATCTCTGTCCTTGGTCAAATCCTCAATAGTTGCCCTGGTGAACTTGGCAACATTCACTGCCATATCTGTTGCCTCCAATGTTGGAGTATCAACAACTCTTCTCACAACCAGGTGACCATTGAAATCAGCCGACTCTGCAACTATTGGTTTTCTAGATCCAATAGATAATGAGCAAATTGCCAAGACATCCCATTCTTCACTGAAGGCTGAACCTTTAAGTGCTAGTGTAGCTTCTTCTTTAGTTTGGAGAAGTTGCCTATTGGCCCTTCTTATTGTATCGAATACCACAACATCAACAATATCCCATTCTGGGAGCAATAATGTTCCACTCTTTTGCACCAATGCCCTACCTTGCTCTGGTGTCATTCCCTTGAAGGTTTCCCTCATTTGTTGCATGACATTGGCGTGAATAACCTTCTCTGGAAGCTTTGGATGCAAACTCCTTTCTTGAGCTACCTTCTCAGCATACATTGGAATATGGGTCTTCCATACAAAATCTTTAAAAGCATTTGTTTTAATAAAGAAGCCATCCCTCATGAATTCTCTGCAGGCCTCTATTCTCATATCATTAGTATTAGTTATTCCCCTTATTTCATCTTTCCCAACCCTTAGAGCAATTGCTCCAGAACTTGATGCAACACTTTGTGGAAAAGATGGCATTCCTTGCTGCATATCATCAGGGGTCACCATGATCTCTTCATCATTTGTTTGAAGATAATCAACCACCTTTGCCTCTTCAATCCTCCATCTCTTTGGTGACAGTGGCTGTGTTGGAGATGAGGGCCTTGGGGGAGAGTCCAGATCAACGACATTCGGTGACAATTGCCCTGAAGATGATGACATTGATTGCTTATGAGATCTCACTCTAGACTTTTCTGAAGTAATAGGAGTGGGCCCGGTTTCTTTCTCAGTTGTCGTTCCCTTCTTTCTAGAATATATCCTAACCTTTTGTGGAGGCTAATAGGTAGGTCTTAACTCCAATCTCACTTCAGGATATTCTTCAACAACTTGTGACTTTCCTTTGTCTTCCACTGTCCGTTCTGCTTTTAAGACTCCTACCATGCTCTCAAAGTTGTCAATAGCATATGTGGCTCTATTCAATTTCACCATTGATATTTGGCATGGGATTATATGCAGGGTTCTTTTCTTTCTTCTTCTCCATCATCTTAGTAAAATCTATATATTTTGCTTTTCTTTCCTCCTGCACCTGCAAGTCAAGGATGTTTCTGATGATATCCTCAAGGTAATAGAAATTGTAAATAAAGATGCCAGTTCTATGCTTTGCCTTCATTTGAGAAATGAAGCCCTCAGGATCATGGTTTCTTGGGCGCACAGTGCTCAACCCATAAGGTTTAAGTAATGTCCCCAAATCTTTCCACCCTCCTTTTGCCATGACAAAATCAGCAAACACTGTATACTCAGGAAAGAAAGATCCTTTCTTATGCTCTGGTGGCAAGTGTGCCATTTGAGCACATCCCAACTGTCTCATGATTTCTATGAACCCAATCCTTAGAGGCACATCCCTAGGCAAAGCATATGGGTTAACATTAGTGCCATACACCTTGAAAATGGTTGTATTATAATAAGGGATGATGTCTCCCCAATTATGTGTCAAATTTAACTCAGGCCTCCTCTCTATTGGCCTTAAGAAATCATGAATTTCCTTTGGAATTCTAGGTGGATCATAGACCAGGGATCTTCTCAATCTGGACCCAAAAAACATTATGAAACACCACATAACCAAATTCACGGTCATGCCTATCAAGAATTCTGGTCCAATATTGGACAAACATGCCAATGTCATCCTCTTTCTTTTTTAATTCCATATTCCACCCAAAAACTGCCTCCCCTTTGTACAAAAACATGTGCATCAATAAAGAGTTCCATTTAAAGCTAACCAGTGTTTTTCCTTCTTTGAGATCTACCAAACCCTCATGCATTTTATCTATCAGATAGGTAGCAAAATCATACACCACATTGAAAGCTGGATGTTGGAGATGTACGGCCATATACATGAGGTTAGCAGACAAGGTAGTCTTTATATTGATACCAAGAACTTGGCACAAGGAGCAAACTATATTTCTGAAATAATTGCAAAAGTAGTTTAGGGGAAAAGGTTCTGGCTCATTCTTACCAATCACTATCTTCTTTTTATTTTTCCCCACTCTTGTAGTGGCTAGATGAGGAGTTAACAGAGAGGTCATAAACAAACCCTTGGTATTCCTATATTCTTCTCTGAAGACTTGAAGGTCAATAGGTACCATATCCCTATTCCATTCGTGCAAGTCAAAAATTCCTGCAATCTCCTCTTTGGTTATCTAAACCATTTCCACACCATCATATGTTCTGACAATTCTAGTTATAGGGTCATACCTTGCTGCAATATCCTTTAACAAGTCAACATCCAGATATACATTCAACACTACCAGCTTGCCAAGGTCTACCTCCAAGGTTTACATAGAGGGGCACCCAAATTCTTGTTTCCAAACCAATTAGAGAATAGCTGCCAACCTGTGTATGGTACTTCGACATCTCGAATTGCACATTGTTTATCAGTTAACCCTTCCAAAACCTAGGGTCCGTAATACAAAGCCTTTCTCTCAATTTTCTTGTTAGTGGAGGGTTTCAATATATCTATGACATCCTGAGAAAAGGACCTAGATGGATTTTCAGAGCCAGAACTTTGGGCTTTGGGTGCCATTTGCACAAGACAGATTACTGTTTGAGCTAGGGTTTTGAAGTACTCAAAATTTTTTTGGGGTGAAGCCTCTAGCTTATAGCCTTAAACACAGTAGTTTCACAATTTAAAAGGTCTTGGCAATTATTTATGCAAGCTTTAAAACAATTTTAAAGCAAATAAATCAGTGCGAGCTTTTAAAACAAAGCAAAATGCAATTTACACTTACCCTCAAGAAATCAACAAGATTTTTGAAAGACAGAGAACGTGGTGTATACGTTACTTACGGTTTTGCTTGCAAAGAATTTTAATGGCAGTAATGCTAGACTTACAGGAAATTGCTAGTGTCGCTCGGTACCTGAAAATTCTTCTTCAATGCGGAATTGTGCATGAAAATAGCAATTCAGGGAACTTTTAGCATTAAATTTGGTGGCGCAATCCGAACTCCACCATTACTATTCACTCGCGCGAGAAACGACGACTATTGTACAACACTAACTCATTTTGAATACCAGCCGTTGATCGCAATCCACGCAGGCAAGAAAGAGCGGCTCAGATTGAGTCAATGTGGTTTGAAAATGCCACATTCGTCCACCAAATCCTAGACGAATGAAAACTCACATATGAGACACCACCTCAGCACGAGCGTGTCTCACCCTGATCACATCATGCCTTGCATCGACGTCCATGCGTCACCTATTCGCACACCTCGCAACATTATTAAATCTATTGTTTTAATTGCACGAGGTCAGCGAGGAACGACCACAATACATCGTTACATGACAACCTTTGATTTAATAGCCTTCGTTAATCAACAGGCGAACAAGGATTGGGCCCCACGATCGTAGGTGACATGTGGCAGCATCTCGCACACCTCGCAGCACAGTTGTGACGTCATTGAAAATCCTTGCGAGGCCAACGAGGAACGGTCAGGATTCAACCGATCCATCTAACGGTAAGAAAATCTGCACATGCAACAATTGTTATTTATAAAGAAGGGGACCGACTAGGTATACGAGGCACAACCCTTAAGGTAGGAAACTCAGATGTAAGTCTAAAGTTAGGAAAAAATTATTTGACTCGACATTAAGCGAAGATTCAGTTCCAATGTGGAAAAGTCCGACGGGCTAGGTAAAAGGGGCAGGTAGCATGAACGACTTAAAGGGCTCAAATCATGACTTATGCAACCGGTAACCTAGAACAATAGGTCAACGCAAAATTAGAATGTCCAGACCGAAACAAAGCAATAGACCAAAAGTAAAGTTTTTAAGGCTAAAACCCAAATCCCCAAGGTAAACCAGTGGTGCCAAACACAAGAGAAACAAAGAACGAACCAAGTTATGGAAATTTTTTTAGAGCTCTACCACTCTACATAAATACATGAATTGGAGATCGTTGCCAATTTTACTACCAATTCTTTATAGGTTATTTTGATTTGTTAAGTAATTTCACACCAACAAGAGAAATATGGGGCTTTATTCTAGCCGGTTTTATTCTAGCCGGTTAAAACCCATATCCCAAGCTTTTCTAAACAAACCCAAACTACCCATGAACCAAGGGGCTGTTTTAAGAATCTATGCCTGGTTTTCTTATAAGAAGAAAAGATAGCAACGAAGAAGCCACTAGCCAGGATAAGAATATTAGTGCCAGCTATTACCTAGCTTAGATTTATTAAAAACCCTAGGCCAGATCATTTTATGTGAACCTCTACTGAACAAATTTGCAAATTAGTCCACTGAATTAAGAACTCAATAGTTTTCAATACAAGCCTAACAAATTGTCAACATCTTATCTGGGCACCACAACAGCCAAACAACTTTTCTGTAACAGAGGTAGTTAGTTTTTATATTTCAAAACGAATGGGTTCACATATGCTTGGAAATTGTTAAATGGGGAAACATAAGGAAATGGAACCATTGCCAAACATCCTCATTGAGAGCCTCATTGAAATGAGCTCATGTGCCCTTACTTTGATCAACATCAAGCAAACAATAATTTCTATTTTAAGATGATATAATTTAAGACTGATTCAACCATTATGTATACATATAGTAATTTTTTACGATATGCATTTTCATGATATATCATTTCGTATTTACATTGTCTATAGTCTACATTATCCAAGGTTTAGTCTCAGGTTGAATCGATTATGTAGTAGTAAATCACCTGCCTTAATGATGCATAGGTTACTGATTCATTTCCCCTGTGTATCCCCATTTCCCTGTTCACTCCCTTCCTTCTTGCCATGTTGACAAGAATTCAAATGCGATGCCTAATTGCAGATTTATGGGTACTCTGGGTACTATTTCTTCTGTGCTGGCTTGCAGAATAGTTATTTCAGTAATTGTTTAGAGTATGCAGCTGGTATCTTTTGGGGTTCATATATTGGTTGGTTATTGGGTTGGACCGGATTTTGAAGATGGGTGGGGCTATCTTCATGTTCATTATCAGTGATACCTTATGGATATAAATCAATGTATATGGTGGATATGAACTAATAATGTATATAGTTGACATTAGGGCATATTTATGTATTGCTGAGTTGTAATGACAACATAATCTGAAAAACTGATCGTTGCTAGGATTAAGATGGTTGACTAATTCAGGAGTTCCTTCACAAGAGTGAGTTGCGTTTTGTTGGTTTGGGAGCATTATGAACTTTTGTGTTGGGTTATTGAAGACTTGGGATGATTCAAAGCATCTTGGGGAAGAAAACAAACTTGCATGCAAGTGATAGAATTAGGTGGTTTTTCAATTTTGATGAGTTCACCACTTGTTTCAAGCAAGGAACAAGCCAAATACAGTGGCAAATGTGCATTTGCATCGGCTAATTCATTAATTGCTCTGTTGAATTTGTGTTCGCCAGGGGTTTGCCTTGGTGAATTTGTCAATTGCTGTGTTGGATAACAATTGGAATGTGGAAGGTTTTGACCATTCATTTTGACTTTTGGGCGTTGGTTTTGTGTGTTTGCACTTATGGAGGACATGAAGGAGGCTATATCAACACATTTGAACATGGAACAAATGTTGGCACTCATGTTTACATCTTGGAGCAAGTGTTTCGCAAGCCATTGTCATGTTCAATCAGGATTTTGGAACTAGGTTGTACTTTGTAGGTTGCACCAGCTCTTGAACTTTCTTGTAGAGCTTGGTTGGTCATATTCATGCTTAAATACAATGTGCTTAGCTATTGTATAGTGGAGATGAGGAGTTTATGCTCTTCTTGCTGGAGGTTTTTGAGTTTTAGTTATTGGCTCATTGTTTACTACTGTTGTTCCATGCTTTCTATGCTTTGTGATGATGTTTAAATGCAAATTAATGTTTGTTATGTGATCAAGTAGCTGTTAATACTCATTTTCATACTGGGAGGTGTTTCGCGTTGTCAAATGTTAAGAATATGTTGTTGGTGAGCTGTTAGGGAGTTTTCACTTAGTTTACGGATTATAATGTCATTGAAGATTTGTGCAATTTAATCTTTCATAGGCTTGAAAATACTTAACATATGTTTAGTTAAAATATTTATTGGAAATAATAGCTAATTTTCAACTAGAAGCATACAAGACTGGTTTAATTTTATAGTTTATTGCTTCTATTGTTTGTTTTAGCACCAATGAATTGTATTTCTTTCTTTGGATTATTTATTATTCATTCACAATAAGCTTGTGTTTTTGAAGATTGAGATGATTTAGAATCATGGCACTAGTAAAGGACTTTGCCAAATGTCAACCTAAGTGCTTACACACATTTATCAGTAAAATGTTATTGGTAATGTAACAATTTATGGGTGGTAAAAAATGACAGTTATGCCTAGTCAACTTGTGGCTATGCTAACTCTTAATTATGATATCTGATCATTATTATATTCTTATTTAGATATTTAGCTTATCTTAGGTGTTATATTTAGGTATCTAAGTGTGTTATATTTAGGTATCTAAGTTGGTGTGGGTGTCATCCAACTCATAAGGAAGGTATATATAGGAGCTAGTGGTTAGTTTATTATCATTATATTGCAAATTTGTTTTCTTCTTGGAGACTTTTGGAGGCTTGCCCACTCAAAGTGGCATATTATCATCAAGAACTATAAAGTATTTGCAACATATTTCTTCTTTTATACAACTTGTTACGTTATGCTGAAGGCGTGTCCCTATTTGAGCTTCATGAGCTCATTTTCTCCATGGACGGTCGACAAACCTTGATAACCCTTGCAAGGTAGTTGAAGCATCTACAACCGTTGGTTTTTCTCATCGCAGAAGTTTACTGTTTTTGACTGTTCCGTAGGTTTTATTCACTGATTGTTTTTCTCACCCTTTTTTTTGCTTTTTTGTTGCTATTGGTTTCCACTCCTCCAAACCCTTTTTCGTTGGTATTGAGCTGTCACTTCTCCAATTTGGCGAGCTGCAACTAGGGTTTTAGAGTATGTTTATTAAAATGAAAATTACTGCCAAGATCTTAATAATGAGCATATTTAGGTTTTAACATTATGACATCCTTTACCCTACTAGTTAATTATATATCAACATAATTAATATATAATGTATATTCTATATAATAATTTTTTTTTATAAATAATATAATTATGTTATTACTAATTATTATTGTATATTATATTCTTTAACAAAACCATTAAATACATATATAAAATTATTCCAATTAATAATTAATAATTATTATATTTTTCTATAATAAAAAATAAATATAAATACAAAATATAGTTAATATATTATATATTTTTTATATAACATATGTTAAATCATATATAATATAATTATATCAATTATTATATATAATAGTATATATAAGTTATATTATTATTTTTTGATCGGTAATGAGTTTATTTATATATATAGAAGTCTTATAATAAAGTCATATCATTTGTGTATAAAATGCAGCTCCCCAATAACTACTATCAGTGCCTATCTAGGATTACCATTCCCTTGGCTTTCACCAACTCGACTAAATACACAAAGATACCTTCCTCATATCATTATTAACTTTTCATCCACTCGACTAAGTACCCAGTACACCTCAAACCATCATCTATTTTACCTCAAATAAAACACCCACCCGACTAATTACAAAGATAACCCCTAAACACCATCATCTTTATATTATATTCAAGTCTAAACAAAATCTAAAATTCTATTTTGCAAAAATATTCTTGAGAATGTTGATCTCTAGCATCACTGTATATCAGCCAAGCTTTGCTACACCAAAAAATGCCCAAAAAACACTCTGCTCCCAGTCTTTAACGGGTGAGGCAAGTTTTAAAACAAAATTTTCAAAACCTTTGCAAAAAACCTTTAAATCAGACAACCTCTGCAACTATTTGCCATGCTGGCTTGTAGCACTCCATGCTCATCTTCCTTTGGTTGAGCGCTTCCTACGAGGGACCCGTTGAGGGAAGTTCAACCCCACCTGATTCGTTGCAAATTCATGACGCCTTATAGCAGATTTAAGGCTTTCCCACGCTACTAGTTCTTCCAGTCTATAAGCATCTTTATCAACCCTCCTTTGCCATCTCACAAACAAAACCAAACCCAATTCTTCCACCTCTTCCACATCCTCAATCCCTTCAATAATATCAAACCTAACACCCAAAATTGCCCATTTTAAGAATGAGTCCATTTCTAGCAGCAAATCATCCTCAAAAAGTGAGTGCATTACCCACTTGATAACTTCAAAATCCTCAGTTCTAAACCCCACACTAAAATCATGGAAGCAATATCCACATTCAGCCTACCCTTATGTTTTGCCTCCATAAAATGCTTCCCCAACATCTCTAACACTGCTTCAATAACATCATCATGAGGGCATTTTAATAAAAACTTCAGCCGATGCTCCTTGACTGGACTGAAGAACCCTTTCCGCTGTTTCTTCATTGTGAAAGTGAATGTTGCCTCCATTTTCACTCTGAAATCGTTTCCCACCTCTCTTTGCCTACCATCAATTCAGCTTCACAAACACAATTTTAGTTAGTTTTGTGCTCTTCTTAAACGCTGTCAGCCCATGCCAAATGATCCATCCTTTCCTTACTTTGCCCACCAAATCATCATCATTAAATCAGTTGCAGTCGCCGTCATTAGAAACAATCTCATTTATTAGTTCGAAAATGTGCAAATCTTTCCCACGAGCTGAAAAGGATGACCATCACTCCCCAAGTGATTAAAATTATTACACCTGCTCTTTAAAAAGTACTTGCATTCCTTCACCGCTATAACTCCTTTAGTTTACTCAAACCCATTCACTTTAAAAAAAAATTATAACCTCCTTGCAATCATGATATAAAATTCCTTTCTTCACATTAACGATTGTGTTTACTTGCCAAGGACTGTAATGCCTACACACTGTCTCAAGGGATATCACTGCCACTATAATCATCTTCCTCTAGATGCACGTGCTTGAAGTCTTCAAGTTTAAATTCACCCATACTATTAAAAGTTACTACCCATTTAGATAAACAGTCAGCCTCTCTATTTCCCAAACGTTGAATATGGCTCACCTGAAAGTCCTCAAAATGCTCTAATTCCTTGATTATTGCCCTTATGTAGTTTTGTAAATGCCAAGCCTTAGCGGCCATATTTGTGATTGCTTTAGTGATAATCAGTGAATCCCCTTCTAAGTGAATTTTTCGAACTCCCATTGATCGAGCCATGCCAACAACTAGCAACACTACCTTAGCCTCAGCCACATTATTTGTCCCATCATCTAGCTTTTTAGCTCCTATAGCAATCATATTCCCAAGCCAATCTTGAACTATTGCACCTGCCCCCGATGGGTCGGGGTTGCCTTTAGCAACTCCATCAAAATTCACCTTATACCACCCTTTTGATGGTTTTACCCAACACACTTCCTCATTGGCTGCCCTCTTAGAGTTTGATTGCTCTACCCTCTTTGTTGGCCTTATCTTTATCCCTAGCCATGCTTTCTAGATTCTGCTATCTTCCATTGTGTAAGGAATGCATAGACTCTATATCTGTGAAGCTCCAGTCCTTGCAACTTCTTCTATCATATGGTCAATTCTACTTTGCAGCCTACTTCGAGATTCCTTTTTATCCAAAAAGATCTTCCTATTGCGCTCTTTCCAAATCTCCCACACCACAATAGAACCTGGTTGATTATTCATATGTTTGAAAGTAGCGATTTCTTATGATTTACAAGCCAACCCTCAAAAGACCTCTTTTAGTGTATTCTGAAGAGGTCCTTGCCATCCCAATTTCATCTTCAGGTTCTCCCAACATCTTGCTGCTACATTACATTGAAGAAGCAAATGATCTACTGATTCCTCAGCAACATCACACATCACACATCACACATTTTGATGGGCCAAAAAAACCAAGTCTCTTCCTCCTCTCCCCTGTCAAAATTCTTCCCCTCACCACTAGCCAAGCAAAGGTGCCCGCTTTTGGTAAGAAATCCTTATGCCAACACAACTTCTTAGCCCAAAAATTATCACGCTCTAGTCTATCCAATAACTGATACCAAATTTTAACTGAGTAATTCCCATTCAAAGACCCACACCAGACCACTTTGTCTTCATTTTCTGTTATCAACACTTTCCTATTATGAAAAATAGCTTTCATCCTCCCAATCAGAGATAAAGGTTATCGAGAAGAAAATGCGTGTGGTCTCACCGAAGAAAAAGTGCATCGGTGAGATATGTCTTAGCAAAGAGATCTAAGAGACATCACGACGAGTATCATTCTATCAACAGAACAATTACTTGGTCTCGGCGACATAAGTTGACAAAGAGAACATCTCGATGAGACAAAGAGATTTCAGAGTAAGGTGAAGAATCGTTGGCCTAATTCGTTAAGTCTGGGTGATAGTTTGCTTTAGTGAAGGTCATGGCGATATAAAAAGCAAAAGGAAAAAACCTATTAGGGAGACTTGTGGTATTGGGGAAATTGCAAGACGTATTAGCGGATGGGTGAACGTTGAATAGACGGATTGGCCAGAGATTTGAAATGTCTTGCCGATATGATCCCTGATGTGACAACAAGAATTTTGAAAAACTTGCAGCATTCATGTCTCAGTAAAGACATTAATGGCGCCACGAAGCATAAAAGATTTTGCATATCAGGGTGTGCTCAATTGAAATCATTGTTTCACAGAATTGGCAATGAAGGAGAGCAAGGGAACCAATAGAACAATTAGGGCATTCGTCTGACTTGGATTTGCAGGCAAAATACAGTAAGTTTCTCATCTTCTTAAATTTGTGAAATTTAAAAATGGAAAGCACTAGTTCAGAAAAGATGAAAGGAAGAAAACATGGGGAGGGTAGTCAATCAAAGGCAAAAAAGCAAAAAACTGAACTGCAACCAGAGGATGCTGAGAGAGAATGAACGTTTAAAGGACTTGGTAGGTGCTATAACAGGGCCAACAAAAATGCTCACCCAAGGTGAAAGTTCGCAGAAAAGGGACCATTGGGAAGGGTCAAGTGCATACTCACGAGGGAAAGTGGACACACTCACTGCAATAATAAAAAAGAGGCAGGTTGTTTTGAACACTTGGTTAAATAAACTTTGGGGAAAACATTCACAATATGTGGATGCTATAAAAGAACATAGAAGAGTGGATGACAGAATCCAAGAGAGAATTGAGGAGATGAAAAGGGGTACTCCTAATGCGATAGGAATTGAAAATGCCAATCATATCATGGATAAGCACAAGGAATTCTTTGAGGAATTACAAGGGGATGTGCAGGGATTGATTGAAGCTGCTAATGACAGATTGACTAAGTTCTCCGATGATGAAGGAAAACTGAAAGAAGCAACTACATGGAAAGGCGAATGTGAATCGATACTCCAAGAAATATTGAAGACAACCACTGCAAAAGACATAACATTGGATGAGGCATGTGAGCAAAACGAATGAATGATGATGATGGAGATCATGATCCACCATGTGTTAGGAGATGCAAACACACATAAGCGCCAGGATTATACAAGGCACATGTTTGCAGTTCATTTGTGGCTTAATAGAAATTAGTTAATGATAAACTTGTTAGCATTTTATGTTTAAAAATTTTCGAAAGGACACATCCTTTTGCAAGCTAAATGTAGAAATATCCGTTGTTGGGATAGATAGAAGATAGAATTAGAATAGGAGAGACTATTGTAAGCACTATATTTTTAGAATGATATTCAACGAGACTATGCTGCATGTATGAATTTTGAAAGAGATAATGAAAGACTGTTGATTTAGTGGCTTCATTATGGTATCAATTGTCTGTTGGATTCCTGCGATTATTTGATTGTCTCCAATCTGATGTTTCTTGATTGTTTAAATTGAAGTATCAAGTATATATTCGATTTATCAGTGCACATTTGTTGTTTCTGTGTGATTTGATTTATTGGGTTCTTTAATGAAGAATTAAATTCCTTTCAATCAATTACAGTAATCTGGGAATGTCATTTGGATCAGTAAGAAGAATCAGATAATTAGATTTGATATTTTGCCTCAAGTAGGGTTTATCAATTACATCCTTGCATGTTTATACTAGTTATAAACTCATAATTGTATGCCAAATGATTAGAGGACTTGCTAGATACAAACCACTCATTAAAGGCTTTCATTTGACTCCGTTTTACCCAATAAGGCACTGGTCTCCCTTATTTTCATTACATTAGTTTTATTCATTTCATTTGACATCTCTTAATTGAATATATTGATTCAAACCTTGATATTGCGTATACAATTTACACCAAATTAGGATCATATCTTTCCACTATCAAATTGCCATTTGTGGATAGTTAGGTCAAGTAGGAAACATAATTCAAAATATGTGCCACTCATATAGGTGCACCCGCCTAGGTCTAGCAGAGCCTTAAGAGTAGAGGGTTCAATCATATTGGTTGGCCTTGTTAGTTGGCCATTAACGTAGTGAGAGTGTGGCAACCTCTCGTGGTTCATTCAAACCAACGTTTTTGAGACCCAGCAAATTAGTGACTCTGCTAGGGAAAACTAGAGAGAAGTCTGGTAGTAGACAACCTTTCAATATAAAGTCACTGAAAGAAAACCATAATTGAAATTTGAAAAAACCGACTCCGTTGGGTAAAATAGCCACAAAATCTTTTCTTACTTTTAGAAAAAGTGGGTGGCGAGTCGGAATGAACAAAAGCATTGAGACTGATACAATAAGATACAAATCAGAAAAGAATCAAACTAGAGTTCAAACCATCACAGTTTCTCACAACATGCAAGGAAGGAGATCTTTGTACAAGGAGGGAGATGGTCCCAATGACAAGGGTAAACAAACTTATAAAAGTGATCAAATCAAGAAGGTATTCAATGACCTAGATCCAGCCACAAAAAATAGAATATCAAAACCACCTATGGAAACAAACAATTCATACGAGGCATTAACAATTGAGAATAGCCCATCTAAAGAGCTTCATACCCCTGAAGAGGAGAAATCCTTTCCATTGAATAAGCCATCATAAAGATGAAGAGCTCATGGCTGAATTTGAAGCTGAGAAAAGGAGAGAATTTGAATGTGATCAGAGAACTGCACTTTTTGAGGAAGGGCTTGAATATGAGGCAGCATCTGAAGAAAACCATGAACTCATGACACAAAATGAAGAAGATACATAGTGGGAGCAAATGAGGCAACATGCAGAAAAACTAAGGGTAGAATACGAGCAACAACTTCAAGCAATGGAAGAATTAAGAAAGATGAAATTACACAAAGCTCAAATCAAAACATCAGTGGCTGATTCACCCAAATATACACCCCCTCATAAAAACAATAATATGAAGCCATCAAATTCCCCTCAAGCCCGCCGAAATCAGCCTAGAAATCAATATAGAAACACAAATGCTCCACCACAAAACCAAAATATTCAGCCACCTCCTCATCAGCAGTATGTACCCCCACAAGGTCCACAATATATGGAAAATAATAACCCACTCTACCAGCATCAACATTTCCAAAATCCCCCTCCACAATGCACAACCATGATTAGACAATTTGATCTTGCTGGATTTCAGATCTACCCTTACCCTCTGGACAACAATTGGAGGAACTTAGTCCCTAAATTCATAGGAAGTAATGTAGTTACAGCTGAGGAACATCTGAAGAATTTTAAAGCAGTCATTCAGGACTTGGATATGTAGTATGAGGATGTACAAATGAGACTATTTATGATGTCACTGATTGAGGATGCCACAGACTGGTTTAACAGTCTACCAACTGCATCCATTTATTCCATTCAGGTATTTCATGAACAATTTCTTTAGCTGTATGGGAATCAGTGTGCATCAGATTTTGCCTTGCATGAGTTAGTGACTATCCAAAAGCATCAGAATGAGTTAACCTTAGATTTTAACCAAAGGTTTGTTAAATTACATAATAAAATACCTCAGGCATCCAAGTTGGTTGATCCTGCTGTGTTGAGTATCTATTTGAAAGCCTTTGACCCCAAGACAGGATATGAATTGAGAAACAAAGGTCCTAGGAATCTAGCTGAGGCCCAAAAGATAGCCTTAACTATTGAAAATAATAGGAAAGTTGCAGGGATGTTTTCTAAAGGAGAAAACCCTAGGGTTCCCCAATATGCTCCCACAAACAGACAAGAGAACACATATAGGAATGAAAGACCAAGGTTGCATGACATGCCTTATAATACAAATTGGAAGGATGAGAAGCCGGTAAGTGATAGGCCAAGAAATAAAGAAACACCAGATCCATTAAGAAGGAAAGGGACATATATGGTAGATAAGAGTCCCTGGTGCTCAGTCTGTTATGCACCACATTCCCCAGAGCATTGTGTAACAACTCATTCAATACCGGAAGAAGACATGCTGGAAAATGATGGTGGTGAAGACTAGAATGTCTACCTAACTTCCCACACTCTTAACTCTTTGGAGCAGGAATATGCATCTTCAGAGGAGGAAGGATATGAGTATAATGTTGATCACCAAAAATACAATATTCACATGGCAGAGCAGCATGTTTTTTCTAATCATGAAGAAAATGATAATGAGCAATATCCCCCTGTTGCATCGAGTTAGACTAATAGATGCAATATAAGAAGACCAAGTGAAGAAGAGATTAAAAGATTGACAATTGAAGCAGTGTAGGAAGCTAGAAACAAATATCGTCTAAGAAACAGAACAGTGAATAGAGATGAGGGTGTCCCAAGCGGGATATTTATAAAAAATAAAAAAGCATCAGATGAGATATCGAAAGTGACTGATGATAAACAACCAGAAAAAAGAGAACAAAAGGGATCTCCTAAGGAGGAAAGTAAAAAATTTCCCATTGAGAAGCAAAAGCCAGATCAAACATCCAAAAGGGAGAAAGAAGAGAACAAAAGAGAATTCATTGAACCTAGAAAGGTAATCAGACCTGAAGGTACATCCTTTGATTTTATACAAGCTTTATCTCAATTGAAGATGTCTGTCCCATTAATTGAAATGATGAAAATCAAGGAATATAGGGAAGGCACCATACAATTAATTTCTAATGGAAATCAAAATATAAGCCCTGAAAACAAAGAAGTTTTAGAAATCAATAAAAAAAGGAAGGAGGTAAAAATCCTAGAGGCCTGCCTAATGAACACACCACAGATTAACCCATTCTTCACCACTTTACTCATAAGTGGCAAACTATTAAGAAATTGCATGATAGACTCATGTGCCTCCATGAATATCATGCCAGTAGGGGTGATGAAGCAGCTTGATCTATGGATAGATGTGGAAGGAGGTAAATGCTACGCCATGGATAGCAGGCCTGTCCTGGTTGTGGGAATCATGAAGAATGTGGAAGTAAGATTAGCAACTTACCCACAAGCTGCTTACACTATTGACATTATTGTAATTGACACACCTCCCCAGTTTGGAATGCTTCTATCGAGACAGTGGACTGCAGCAGTTGGAGGCAATGTACAATTTGACTTATCATATGCCATCATACCAGTGAATGGAGAAGAGGTAAAATTGTATAGAGAACCTAGAATGAATCAAATTGTTGAATGTGCTCCTCAAGAGCCACTGAATTGCTTCTGTGATGTTGATTTGGGAAGTTTTAGAGTAGAACTATCTCAACCTGAGTTGGTAAGCAAAGATCCAATTGATAAAAATATTTCTAAAAATCAACAAGGGATATGGAAAATGTACTTCGATGGAGCATGCAGCCAAGAGGGTAATGGAGCTGGGATAGTTTTTATATCACCTAATGGTTCAACTTTCAAATATTCATTTTTTTTAGCATTTGAATGTACAAACAATGTATCGGAATATGAAGCTTTGTTGACCGGATTGAATTTAGCTGTTAAACACAAGATTAAACTCGTAACAGTTTTTGGAGACTTGGAGCTGGTTGTATCTTAGATCAAATCAAAATATGTAGCAAAAAATAAAAGATTGAAATAGTAAAAAAATGCAATATGGGATACAATTGAACTATTTGATGCTTTCTCCATTGATTGGGTCGATAGATCAAAAAATATAATGGTAGAATTCTTGGCGAATGTAGCACTAAAGCAAGATGATATCATGCTAGCAGGAGTGTCCCAAGTTGAGTTCAAAGCAAGACCTACTGTGCCAGACAATGTATATAGTTGGCAGGTTTTTAATGATGACACTGATCTTTTAAAATTCCTTCATTGTATAGACCAGTATGAGGCTCAGGAAATTGATTTCAACACCTTTGTGGAAGAGATAGATGGAGAATAGATAGTATTCAGAAAGAAAATATTGCAACTTAAGACTAATAAACTTCCCAAGGGGTTAGTGGCGTTGGAAAGAGTATATGATGGAAGTGATCGATCCCTTATGAAACAAACACCAGTCAAAAGGGAAGATATTGAAGAAATAAACTTAGTTTCCGAACTATCACCAAGGAAAGTATATATTGGGAAGAAGATAAGCCCTATTGTCCGAAGAATGCTGATTTCATTGTTAAGAAAGTATAAACATGTGTTCGCATGATCTTATGAGGACCTCAAGGCATATAGGAAGGATTTATTTCAACATGAAATCCTGTTGAAAGCAGATGCAAAGCCATTTAGATAGAAACAAAGGCCCATTAACCCCACACTGGAACCAAAAATGCAAGAGGAGTTGGCCAAACTTAGAGACAGGGGTATCATTAAACCTGTCAGGCATTCAACATGGGTGTCAAACCTTGTTCCTATTAGAAATAAAAATGGAGATATTAGACTGTGTGTAGATTTCAGAAATCTAAATGTAGCATCAAAGATAACTACCCTCTACCTAACATGGAAGCCATACTGCATAAGGTAACCAGGTGTGAGCTGGTGTCTATGATGGATGGTTTTTCTGGTTATAACCAGGTTAAGGTCAGGGAATGTGAGTAGTACAAAACAACTTTCACAACCCCATGTGGAACATATATATATATGTGAGAATGCCTTTTGGTCTCACTAATGTGGGAGCAACCTTTCAAAGGGCTATGGACTTAGCATTTGTTGACTTGATCAATGCTATAATGGTGGTGTATCAAGATGACCTTACGGCTTACTCAAAAAAGGCTGAAGATCATATAGAACATCTTGAAAAAATATTCATTAAAGCTTTAGAATATGGCATTAGTTTGAACCCTAAGAAATGTCATTTTGCTGTTACAGAGGGAAAACTCTTAGGACACATTGTATCAAAAGAGGGAGTTATGATAGATCTTGAGAGAGTTGAGGCTATAGATAAGGTTCATATCCCTAAAAATGTGAAAGCCATCCAATCATTCTTTGGGCAGATTAATTTTGTTAGGAGGTTTGTGTCCAACTTTGCTGAAATTGTCAAACCCATATCAAAAATGCTAAAAAAGGGACAAAAAATTGAATGGACCCCAAAAGCATTAGAAGCCTTTCTATCCATTAAAAGAGCCATTAAGGAAGCCCCTGTCCTCAAATCTCCTGATTTCACAAAACCTTTTCAAATATTTTCATTTGCTTCCTTGCATACAATAGTTGTTGTCATGTTACAGAAAAAATGAGGGTGGTCATGAGCAACCTGTGTCTTTCTTTAGTAAATTTTTACAGGGATTAGAGTTGAAGTATGATATAATGGAAAAACAAGCCTTTGCACTGGTAAAGGCCACAAAATCCTTTAGATCGTATCTGGTTGGAGCCAAAGTGATTGCATATGTTCCTCACGCAATAGTCAAGGACATCTTGACACAATCAGAGGTGACAGGGAAGAGGTGCAAGTGGATTAACAAAATTCAAGAATTTGATATGGAAATACAGATTACTAAATTGATAAGAGGCCAAGGATTGGCCAAATTAATGGCAGAAACAAACATTGAGGCAAATCAAATTTTAAATGTACAAGAAGAAGGAAATGCAATTGCAAGTATTGAGCATACACCTTGGTACACAAACATCATGCATTACCTCAGGAACACAAGGTGCCTAGAAGGATTCAATGATAACCAGAAAAGAAATTTGAAACTACAAGCCTCTAAATATGTATTTATAGAAGGTGATTTATTTTGGAAAAACAAAGATGGAATGTTGTTGTTATGTTTGGATGAGTCACAAGATGATCATGTTCTGAAAGAAATGCATGAAGGGGTCTGTGGAGGGCATTATTCCGCAAAAACAACTGCACATAAAATCCTCAGGGCAGGTTATTACTGGCCAAAAGTTTTTAATGATTCATTTTCATATGTAAGGAAATGTGGAGCATGCCAAAATTTCTCAGGGAAAATGAAGTATCAGGGAGCTCTACCACTCAGACCTATGCAAGTTGAAGCCCCTTTCCATCAGTGGGGGATTGATTTCATTGGGGAAATACAAGAGAAGTCAAGTGGAGGACATAGGTGGATACTAGTGGCCATTGATTACTTCACCAAATGGGTGGAGGCAATCACAACCAAGCAAGCAACAAGTAAAGTTGTAATCAACTTTTTAATGGATAACATTATTACTAGATTCGGTACACCATTGAGAGTGATTACAGATAGTGGGATGTGTTTCAGGTCTTATGAGTTCAAAGAGTTTTGTAGAACATATGGCATTAATGGTTCTTATTCTGCCCCATATCATCCACAAGCCAATGGTCAGGCATAATCTAGCAACGAGAGTCTTCTGAAAATCATAAAAAGGATGCTCGGTAAAAACAAAAAATATTGGGATTCAAAGTTAAGATTGGCTGTATGGGCATATAGGACTACTATAAAAAAGGCAATTGGAAAATTCCCATATGAATTAGTGTATGGAACACAAGCTAGGATGCCTTTACAAAATTTATTGCCAGTTTATAAATTTATCCTTCAAGAAGATATAGATGTTCCAGAACCACTGGAGGAGAGAATGGAGCAACTTGCAGAGCTTGATGAAATAAGAAGAATAGCTCAAAACCAGAACATGAAATTGCAAGCACAAATGAAGTATTTGTTTGATAGAAAGGCAAAGGATAGAAAATTTGAAAAGGATGATCTGGTATTGATGTGGAATGCTAGATTCCAGGAGAAGGGAAAGCATGGAAAATTTGAGGCCTTGTGGTTAGGACCTTTTATTATTATTGGCAAGCAAGGAGAGGACTCATATTATTTGCAAAATATGAGTGGTGAAGAACAGGAGTTGCCTATACATGGGCAATTTCTAAAGAATTTTTTCTCTTAAAAATTACAGAGGATCAAGGGTTGCCAGTGCATGGGCAAATCTTGAAGAAAACTTCTCATAAACTTTCCATGCACAGTAGTATAGGAAGTAAAGGATACAGGAGATTGATATTACATGGACAATCCTGGAAATCCTTATTTGATCTTTTTTCCATGTACAATAGTTTAGGATCACTTTTCATCTCTACTTGCTTTCATCCATAATGTTTGGTCTACTCACCCAGAGATTTGATCCTTGCAATGATCTCACAATCATTCATCCCTAGACGGAGCCACTATTGGAACTGTGAAATTTTGATAACCTCATTAACCCTTCATGCTTATTAGTTTCCCAAAAAAGGTTCATAATACAGACATAAAGTTCCTCACATAGCATTTTTTACCAAAGTCCCGATTAAATTTTTCCATATAGCCCCATAAATTTCATTTGGGATTGAATCTTTAACATTTGAAAATATCGACATATGTTGATGCAGGTCTCACCGATGATAATATACATTTCCTCAATATATCGGCAAGACATCAGAAGGGTCATACCGATAAAGTTATACACCAAGAGAAGGTGGGTTCACATTTCTTATCGGCAAGACAAAAGGTATCAGCATGATGATGTAAGGTCATATCGAGCTAAGTTACCTTTTACCAATTGGAAGAAAATAAAGTCTATCAAAGAGACTATGGTCATCGAAGTGAGATTTTAAAGCACTGCCCGAAGCGTTACTGGTCTTGCCAATAAAGCAAAGGGAAGACTCATTCGATAAGACAAATGATGTCGGGGAGAGTTCAGGGAGTCTTACCAACCCCTCAGGCTACACCAATAGAACTAAGCATGCAGAGATAAAGGTTATCGAGAAGACAATGCACGTGGTCTCATCGAAGAAAAAGTGCATCAGTGAGATATGTCTCAGCGGAGAGATCTAAGAGACATCACAATGAGTATCATTATGTCGGAAGAACAATTACTTGGTCTCGGCGACATAAGTTGAGAAAGTGAACATCTCAGTGAGAGGAAGAGCTTTTGAAGTAAGGTGAAGAATCGTTGGCCTGATTCGTTAAGTATGGGTGATAGTTTACTTCGATGAAGGTCATGGCGATATAAAAAGCAAAATGAAAAAACTATAAGGGAGACTTGTGATGTCGGGGAAACTGCACGACGTCTTAGCGGATGGGTGAACGTTGAACAGACGGATCGGCCAGAGATTTGAAATGTCTTGCCAATATGATCCCTGATGTGATAGCGAGAATTTTGAAAAGACTTGCAGCATTCATGTCTGGCACCACAAAGCATAAAAGATTTTGCATATCAGGGTATGCTCAATTGAAATCATTGTTTCATGAAATTGGCAACGAAGGAGAGTAGGGGAACCAACAGAACAATTAGGGCATTCATCTGACTTGGATTTGCAGGCAAAATACATTAAGTTTCTCATCCTCTCAAAATTCATAAATTTTGAAAATGGAAGGCACTAGTTCATAAAAGATGAAAGGAAGAAAACATGGGGAGGGTAGTCAATCAAAGGGAAAAAAGAAAAAAATTGAACTGCAACCAGAGGGCACCGAGAGGAAGTTAAATCAAGATCTCATAGACTAATTACCTAGTTCGGGGCCTAAAGCTAGGCGTTCTGCGCAGCTAAAAGCGAAAATTGATAAATTGGATGACAAATGCAAATTCATAGGGGACGTTTGGACCCCAATTAGAGGGTACAAGTTGTTCAATTTCCATTATCATAGGAGAAATCACTTCGAGCCAGTTTGCAATCCGTGGAGGCTCAATTTGGGAAAACTGGTGTGCCCTAATGTTTTCATTGATGTCGAATTGGTAAAATTGTTGGCTGGTCATTATAACCCAAAGAATAAAGCTATATGTGATTTGTCAAGGAATCCATTGATACATATATCTGAGAATGCAATAAGTGAGGTTTTTAAATTGGAAGGAATATGCAATGAGAAGATAATAAGTGAGGAGCTCGACACTGAATTCAGAAGAGTGGACACCATTTACAAAGGCTGGAGATTACCCCTGCATAGAATTAGGTGTCATGGAAAACCTACTCTAATGGAAGACAATGAGGGACCACCATTTCATGTGGATCTCTTCGAACCCTACTTGAAGTACACTTATTTTTTAGTGGGATAGGTATTGGGGATGGAAGTCCCAGAGCATATGATAGTTGTTCCCATGGTGATTGCTGCCGATATTCAGTATCATAATTCTAGATCTTTTGATTATGCTTCACATGTGTTTAAGGAGCTGGATGCAGGGTTGATAGTGATAAAGAATGGGGCCTCTATCCTGCATCTCGGGAATTATTCACTATTGATGCACTTGATGTTATATTTTGGACAAGAATTAGGATTGTGGCCCCTAGAGCTAAGGATTTCACAATTTGATAAGGAAGGCAGGCCATTGCCTGTTCAGTTATGGACTGTTGTTTTGGACAACAGGTTTGCTAATTCCAATTTCTTGCATTTTGAAGAATACTTTGTGAAGCCTTTATATAGATTTTTCAATCATCCTTGTGATTATTCTTTATCTGAGGAAGTAAAGAGGTTTCTTAGGCCTAAGGATTATAATGGACCAATCAACCACAACTGGGGGGATTGGTATTGCTTAGAAAATTCCACTATGATTAGGGTTTATGGTTTTGAGGATACACCATTCATTTTGCCTAGAATAGTCCCAAATAGAATTGCATACTTAGAGATTGTTAGGAAAATGGATTTCTCTAGTGTCATGAACTTAAGTTCATATGGGAAACATGCTTTTATGCCAAGTACACTGTGTTTTGGTGATTTTACTATGTTGGCAAAGGAGGGCTACAATTTGATTCTGGATAAGTTATTGCATTACAACACGAGAAGAGTGCCATCAAGAAAAACATTTGATCCAGAGGGATATGTACATTCTTCTAGACAAAGAATAGATTTTGGAGGGTACCAGCATGTGCCCTATCAATCTGATGACATAATCAGAAACTTGGAGGTAGAAGAAGCATAAATGGTGATTGAGAAGCATGATCAAGAGTTGGTAGATGTTGAGTTGTTATCCTCCATTAAAGGAGCATTGGAAGCTGATAGGCCACAAGGCCCATCCAGGAAGGCATCGAGAATAAGGACTCAAGATTATACCTATGCTACCAGAGAAACAAATGTTGAGGAAACTATAGATGTGGATACGAGACATGAAGATTATAGGTCTTTTATAGCAGATGATGAATTTGTGAAGACCTCAGAGTTTAAAACATTTTTATACAAGCAAAAAGAGAAAGAAATAAGAGGACTGGTTGACAATGTCACACCAGGAAATGAGGACCGGTTGTTAAAAAGCTTAAGGGATGAGGTGGACAAAGAGATGACAAACATGACCCCTGAGAAAGGAAGGGAGATGTTAGAAAAGGAAGGTGTTATGATTTTCCCAGGTTTGGATCTCAATTCTGCATTAGTTTTTGACAATTTCCTAAAGGACAACAATGCTACCCACAAACTCAACATAGAGAAGGTGACAAAGGTGTATACAGGATCAAGATACAATCCTCATGATGAAACATTGATGATTTGGGCTTTGTATCCCCCTCACAAGAAGTCAATTGTCATTGATACTGAGAAGGCATTCAGACATGTCATGACTCTAAAGGCTGGAGAGGCTGATCCTGTTGCAACTGCAAAAATTGGGATCAATATAGCAAAGTTGAATAAAGCCCAGATACAAGCATTGATTAGAGAGAGAGAAATGTACAAAACCAATAATGAGAGAATGTTGAGAGAGAATGAACGTTTAAAGGACTTGGTAGGTGTTGTAACAGGGCCAACAAAAATGCTCACCCAAGGTGAAAGTTCATAGGAAAGGAACCATTGGGAAGGGTCAAGTGCATACTCACAAGGGAAAGTGGACACACTCACTGCAATAATCAAAAAGAGGCAGGTTGTTTTAAACACTTGGTTAAATAAACTTTGGGGAAAACATTCACAATATGTGGATGCTATAAAAGAACATAGAAGAGTGGATGATCGAATCCAAGAAAGAATTGAGGAGATGAAAAGGGGCACTCCGAATGCTGTAGGAATTGAAAATTCCAATCGTATCATGGATAAGCACAGGGAATTATTTGAGTAATTACAAGGGGATGTGCAAGGATTGATTGAGGTTGCTAATGACTGATTGACTAAGTTCTGCGATGATGAAGGAAAATTGAAAGAAGTGACTACATGGAAAGGCAAATGTGAATCGATACTCCAAGAGATATTGAAGGCAACCACTACAAAATACATAACGTTGGATGAAGCATGTGAGCAAAATGAACGAATGATGATGATAGAGATCGTGATCCGCGATGTGTTAGGAGATGCAAACACACATAAGCGCCAGGATTATATAGAGCACATGTCTGCAGTTCATTTGTGGCTTAACATAAATTAGTTAATGATAAACCTGTTAGCATTTTATGTTTAAAATTTTTCGAAAGGACACGTCCTTTTGCACACTAAATGCATAAATATTCGTTGTTGGGATAGTAGGAGACATTAGATAGAAGATAGAATTAGAATAGGAGAGACTATTGTAAGCACCATATTTTCAGAATGATATTCAAGGAGACTATGCTGCATGTATGAATTTTGAAGGAGATAATGAAAGACTATTGATTTAGTGGCTTCATTCTGGTATCAATTATTTGTTGGATTCCTGCGATTATTTGATTGTCTCCAATCTAATGTTTCTTGATTGTTTAAATTGAAGTCTCAAGTATATATTCAATTTATCAGTGCACATTTGTTGTTTATGTGTGCTTTGATTTATTGGGTTCTTTAATGAAGAATTAAATTCCTTTCAATCAATTACAGTAATCTGGGAATGTCATTTGGATCAGTAAGAAGAATTAGATAATTAGATTTGATATTCTGCCTCAAGTAGGGTTTATCAATTACATCCTTGCATGTTTATACCAGTTATAAACTCATAATTGTATGCCAAATGATTAGAGGACTTGCTAGAGGGAAACCACTCATTAAAGGCTTTCATTTGACTTCGTTTTACCCAATAAGGCACTGGTCTCCCTTATTTTCATTACATGTTTTATTCATTTCATTTGACATCTCTTAATTGAATATATTAATTCACACCTTGATATTATGTATAAAATTTATACCAAATTAAGATCATATCTTTCCACTATCAAATTTCCATTTGTGGATAGTTAGGTCAAGTAGGAAACATAATTCAAAATCTGTGTCACTCATATAGGTGCACCCGCCTAGGTCTAGCAGAGCCTTAAGAATAGAGGGTTCAATCATATTGGTTGGCCTTGTTAGTTGGCTATTAACGTAGTGAGAGTGTGGCAACCTCTCGTGGTTCATTCAAACCAGTGTTTTTGAGACCCAACATGTCAAAGGACTAAAAATGACAATAAAATGGAAAATTCAAACACTACTAGTTTTCAGGGATTCTCAGTTAGTTATCAACTAGGTGAATGATGATTATGAGACAAAAGATGAAAATTTGTTGCCTTACAAGTGAATGGTTGATAGCTTCCTAACCTATTTTAGCTTGATCACTTTTGAACAAATCCCTAGGGCACAAAACAAGGCAGCTAACGCAATGACAACTATTGGATCTCTCTTAGACATTCCTAATAATGTGTCACAATTCGAGTTCTTAATGGAGCAACTGTTGGTTCCTGCATATGATGTTCCAGAGTTAGAAATGGTTTGTGAACTTGTTGGCCCCAGTTCACCTTGGTATCAGGACATTTATGATTACCTTAAATCCTAAAACCTCCCACCCAACCTATCCAATAATCAGCGAAAATCCTTCATCCGAAAAGCCGCTAGATATACCATCGTCAATGACACCCTTTATCGCCGTAGCTTTGACAACACCCTTCTTCACTGTCTCAACACTGATGAAGCCCAAACAACTTTACGTGAGGTACATGAGGGTATATGTGGATCTCATTCGAGTGGTCCGACCTTAGCTAGGAAAGTTACCAGACTTGGGTATTACTAGCCGACAATAGAAAAAGATGCTCTTCAATTTGTCAAAACATGTCAAAAATGTCAAGTGCACAACAATCTAATCCACACACCAGCACAGGAGCTGAGACCGATCACTTCTCCTTCACCCTTCACACAATGGGGACTCAACCTCTTGGGAAAAATTCATCCATCCTCATCCAACGGCCATAAATTTATTATCACTGCCACTGAGTATTTCACTAAGTGGATTGAAGTCGTCCCCCTCACCTACATCACCGGTAAGTAGATTTCCAATTTTATCCTTAATTACATCATCTGTCGATATGGTGTACCACAATCCATCATCATAGACAATGGTCGTCCATTCAAAAATCAAGACGTCTATGAGCTTTATAAATGCTTCCACATTCAACACCATTTCTCCATGCCATACTATCCACAAGGCAACAGTCAAGCCGAGATGTCCAATAAAATAATCCTTCAAATTCTCAAGAAGACTGTCAATGACGTTAGCTATGATTGGCATCTACAACTCAATCCTGCCTTGTGGGCCTACCATACTAGCATACGCACACCCACTGGAGCCACTCCATTTTCCTTGGTCTATGGATCTGAAGTTGTATTGCCCATCGAGGTCAAAATTCCTTCTCTCTGAGTCCCCTTGAAGGGAATGATCGATGATGAAGAGTACATACAATCTTTCCTGCATGAGCTAGAAATGTTGCAAGAAAGAAGACAAAATGCCTTGAACCATTTACAAGCATATCAGAATCGCCTTTGCAGGAGCTATAACAAAAGAGTAATGGTCAAAAAATTTGAAATTGGCAATTTGGTCCTTATACAGAATCTAAGGAATCAAGCTGATCGAGAGAAACCTGGCAAGTTTGAGCCCAATTGGCTGGGTCCTTACATCATCACTATGACATTTGGTTATGGTGCTTATCAGTTAGCTACGCCAGAAGGAGAACAATTGATCGAGCCCATTAACAGTCTGCATCTACACAAGTTTTATACATAGCATCAGAGAGCTAGGCTAAAAACCTTAAAAATACAAAACAATAGAAAATACAAAAAATCGTAACCTTGGTGAAAACCTGGCAAACAGGCGTCTTGGTGACACAATTTTTTTTTCAAAAAAATGACAAAAATAGTAAAGAGAAATAAATTCGTCCAATAGTGAAAACTTGGTAAAAAGGCACTTTGGATAATCACCATGGTGAAAACTTGGAAAACAGGTGCCATGCGTAGTCAGTCTTTGCTTCGCCATCTACTATCATTACCATCTGCCTTCATCCCAAATACATAATCATGACATCCTGACACATCCACGACATTTGTCACAGGCCCTGCCATTTTCATCCATGGCTAGCATTTGTTGACATCAAACCTTGCCTTTTGTCCCACATACGCCCCTCTCCATGTCGTTATGCTTGGATAGTCCTCGACTTACTTGGGGGCAAGACCTTT
>CM021103.1:671999249-672074632 GCA_007115665.2 Sequoiadendron giganteum | reverse complement strand
AATACATCCAATGTGGTCCATACAACGTCTATTAGGGGAAAATCAACCCTAACAAACACCACATCGCATTCAATCCCTCAACAAATGTCCACAACTCCCTCTCAAACTATTGGACTAACTTGGGACTTCATCTAATACCATGGGAACCAATACATCAAACCTCTTTGGAGCTTCATCTAGCTCTATGGGAACATCATCAAACCTTTTATTAGGATCCTCTACTAATGCCATGACAACTAACTCATCAAACCCCTTTGGGAAAAACAAACGACAAGTTGTCATTCAAGGACCTCACTCCAATGTTCCTAATTCATCACAAATCAATACCGGTGTTCCCTTGAGACAAAAACCAAACATTCCACAAGGTCATATCTACCAATTTGGACAAGGAAATCAAGTCACCCAACATATGACTCCATTTGGTCATCAAAATGTTCAAGGACAACAAGGTCCACAAATCCAATCCAACATGGCTGGAACTTACATTCCCACACATACATCTCAAGTCCATACAAATCAATACATCCCTAATCAACACATTCATTATCAACAAACGCCAAACCAAAACACACAATTTTCTCATCAACAACACATTTCAAATCAAAGCATCCTATTACAACAAGTGGGAACTCAATCTAGACCCAACACCAGCTTATGCGATGCTACAAAAAACCTAATTGTGGAGGCACTCACACTCAAACTTGTTGCCCTTCAAACACAAGTGGAAACCTTACAAAGATCCAACAAAAATCCTTAAATGTCGTTGACTTATGTCCATATCCATTTCACACAAAATTGTACATGCCACCATTTCCCCCACGATATGTGGTTCCACATTTCCCTAAGTACAAAGGAAAAACCAATCCCATTGAACATATCAAGGAATTCACAACCAATTGCATAGATATTGCTTATGAACATATTTATTTGATGAGGGTATTTTCTAGGAGTCTCGTAGGTCATGCAATGGAATGTTTCACATAATTGCCTAAAGGAATCAAATCATGGGATGAACTGACCAATAAGTTTGTTGAAAATTATGCTTATAAAATTGATATGGACATCGACATTGCCTCCTTATGCAAACTAACTCAAGAGGACAAAGGTGAGACATTCATCCCATTCTTTCAAATATGGAGAACCTTAGCAAGCCGATGTCCTGTGGAGATACCTGAAAAGGAAAAAGTTAAAATGTTTGTACAAAATCTCCTAGGACCACTAAGATATGGCCTTCAATTCTATTGTTGCACCACTTTCACTGACCTTGTTGAGAAAGGGGTTCAACTTGAAAAAGCCCTAATTGCTAATGGTGACCTCAAGTATGGCAGAAAAACCATCAACACTACCACAAACACCAACCCAAGTACTTCCACCAACAAAAAACAAATACTAGGTTAAAAATAAACACATCACTAATGATGGAGTTGTTGATGCGAAAATGGTCAATGCAATAGGTCCTATGCTTACACTTAAAGGAGTGCAACCCCAAAATGTACCAGTGACTACACCGACACCAACTACTAATTCCATTCAAAACAATCCAGCTCAATCAAATCAAAGGCAATCACGTCCAACATGAAAATTTCAAAAACGCAGATACACCCCCTTGGGTGAACCAATTGAAGTTTTCCTTAAGAAACTTATTCAAAATGTTGTCATCACATTGGAAGACCCTAAACCATATGAACTTGGTCAATTCAAGCCATCATGGTGGGACGATAACGCCTTTTGTGATTATCACCGTGTCAAAGGACATAAAACTTCTTCTTGTCAACAATTAAGAAATATTGTGCAAGATCTTATTGAAAACCGCACCATTGGGCTTGGCGGTTCACCATTCACGTCTAAGTCAGACCATACAATTCATAAGAACCCATTGCAGGATCATGGTTTAGGTAACGCCTCATCGTCCAACACAAAGAATAATAATAATCAAGCCAATTACACCTGTGCCGCCTACAACTATTTCGTTGGTACTATCATTAATAACCTTTGAGCTACTGATGAAGACAAATGTGTCAATACCATCACTATTGAGAAAACCCCAGAATGTAATGTCACCATCCCATGCCCTTCTACCCGTCAGCCTAAGATTACCATACCTGGTCCATCTGCCAAGTAGTCAAAACCCAACCCAAAATTTAACATCATCGAGCAATTGAAAAAAATGCCTTCCCAAATCTCCATCCTTGAATTTCTCCACATTTCGCCCATGCATAAGGCCATATTGGATAAAGTCTTGCAAGATTCTTCCGTCCCAACTAATATTGATGTCAACCATTTCGAAACCATGGTCGGATATTTGACTTCCCCCCACTACATTACTTTTTTCGACCTGGATTACTCCTCACCCAAAGTGTCGCATAACGATGCCCTACATATCGAGGTTTTCATCCATAAGCATAAGGTTAGACGAATCCTAGTAGATGACGGAGTAGGATTGAGCATCTTCTCTCTAAAATTGGTTAAAGCTCTTAGCTTCTCTGATGCTTGTGTGGATGCTACAAAGAATATTGTAATAAAAGCGTATGACGATGAAGAACGCTCTTCTAAAGGCATTATTACACTTCCAATCCGTGTGAGACCAATTATCATTGATACAACTTGCCAAGTCTTGGATCGTGATCTACCTTACAATGTCCTGCTTGGTTGCCCTTGGATCCATGCTTTAAAGGCCATTCCCTCCACTTACCACCAATGTTTTAAGTTCCCCTTCGATGGCACTGAAATCACTATACCAGGCGACCCAAACCCTTTCCAATATTGCACCAACTTGAGAGCTACCTTCCGGCAACAAGTGCCTATCAATCGAGAGGCTTCAACATCCACTTCACCTAAATACATTGAACCATCCACACTCACCAAGTCATCCAAATCCACTCCATCGACCTCCACCACACCATCCTCCTCTTCCATCATACCAAGCACTGACCTTAAGATCCAGGATGTTGGCTGTGGAGAATTCAAATTGAATACGACCTACTGTATCACAACAATACCCAAGCCACCTAAGGTCTATGGTCGGCCTTGTTTCACGATAAAGCCTAAGAAGACTTTCAAGGTCCCTCCAAAGATGGTATTCACATTATGGGGAGACATGAATGATGAAGATATTTCAGACTTATCTACTTGGATATATAAAGATCCCAAGCGATTACCCCCGTTACCAGTACACATCTATGGTAAAGGATATGACATATGAAAAGCCCATGGTTTTGATGGAACTAATGGACTTGGACCAGACAAAATAGGAATGAGGGAACCTATCATTCCTTCTAAGAGACCAAAGTATTTAGGGCTAGGGTTTGAGCAACTCGAAACTAACAATCGACATACCAATGCACTTTCGAGTGAGGACGTAACGATTCCTGAAAGTGTTGAGACAAGCGAAGAATCCCATACCAAAACCAACTCTCATGAATGGGAATGAGGCTCTGATAGAACCCTGAGTGATTATGAAATTGATGAGTTATTCCTCGAACCCGACCAACTCCCTTTTGAGGAAAGATTTAGACAAATGTATAAGATCGATCCTCTGGATAACTGTTCTAAGAAAAAAGAATGGGTAAGCATTTTTTGGGACCCAAATGCGAATAAATCTAAATCCTCGTCAACAAAGCCTGACTTGTCCTGCCCCATTCCCGAACTCACCCATGAGCCTGGCATGCCTGAGTCCACCGCCCATGCCTCTGAACTACCATCCGCTGATCATAATTCTGATCCATTTATCTCATACTATGACCACAAATATAACTCATCAGAATCTAAAGATGGTCCTTGGATTGAATCAGATTGGGAAATCGAGGATGACAATTCCGTCTTCACACTTGACACTTCCATTTGCATGCTTTCTGCATCCTCTTCGCCCTTTACCAACACTGACGATGGTATCTCCCTTGTCTATCCACAACTCATTGACTGGGACCAAAAAGACCCACCCGCTATGGACATCTTTCAGAATGACAAAGCCATTGCAGAATTCATGGGACTTCGTGAGGGCATACCAAGTGGTAATCACAAAGCAGGATTTTCTATAGACCTAGATTGTGCAGCAAACTTTGGGGAGATTGTGCAATCCTCCAGTCGCAAAAATATAAGAAATAAAACAAAAAAAGACATGTCTTTAGGTGAAAACCACAAGGCACCTTTTGACAATACAATAGTAAAAATAAAGGACGAATCCGAAGGTGAAAACCTCCCCGAGGTGCCTAAGGATGGAGGATTGGCCTTTCTTCTCGTGACATAGGAAAAATTGGCAATGCTTAATTAAGATACCATAGAAGTTAACATAACTACCCCAGAGGATCCCAAAATGGTTTTGTTTGCTGCATCGTTGACAAAAGAAGAAAAACCTGAATTCCAACAATTCTTCTCTGAACAAAAATTTAACTTTGCATGGTCATATGCCAACATGCCAAAACTAGATCCAAAACTAGTGTTGCACCATCTGCCCTTATTGCCTAATGCTAAACCAGTCAAACAAAGGTTAAGGAAAATGCACCCGCAGATTGCATTATTAGTGAAGGTTGAACTCAAGAAGCCATTGGATATGGGGTTTATAAGATTAATAGACTATGCAAATTGGATATCTAACCTTGTACCGGTCACTAAGCCAAATGGATAGATCCGCATCTGCACAGACTTCAGAGATTTAAACAATGCTTGTCTACAAGATGACTTCCCATTGTCGAACATAGACATCATTGTTGATCTTACCATGGGATACGAGATGTTGTCCCTTATGGATGGTTTCTCGAGATACAATCAAATACGCATCACACCCTATGTGCCACATACCAGCGAGCCATGACAACAATATTCCATGATCTCATGCATACACTAATGGAAGATCATGTGGATGAACTTTTGGAAAAATATTTGACGCAAAAAGATCATCTCAAGGTCCTGGATAAAATCTTTAAGAGGCTAGAAGAATACGAGGTCCGTTTGAATCCAAAGAAATGTGTTTTTGGGGTCACTTCAGGAAAAATTTTGGGTTACATAATTTCTTGACGAGGCATAGAGGTTGATCCCGCAAAAGTAAAAGCAATATTAGACATGCCTTCACCAAAAGGAATCAGTGAGATGAGGAAACTTCAGGGAAGATTACAATCTATTTGAGGCTTCATTGCACAGCTAGTAGACAAATGTCAAGCATTTCAGAACCTGTTGCGCAAAATTATCCCCTTTGTGTGGAAAAATAAATGTCAAGCGACCTTCCAACAAATCAAAGAATATTTATTGACACCACTTTTCCTAATGCCTCCAATTGAAGGAAAACCTTTGATTTTGTATGTCTCTGCAACTACAAACGCATTGGGGGCATTGTGGGCACAAAATGACTATGAAGAAAAAGAGAGGGCTATATACTATATTAGTTGCGCATTGGTCGGATATGAGTTGAACTACACAACCATTGAACACGCATGTCCTGTAGTTGTCTTCGCAGCCCAGAAGTTAAGACATTACATGCTGAATCACCAAACACACTTGGTAGTCAACATTGATCCTTTGAAGTATCTTTTGAGTTGGGCAACATTGACAGGTCGGTTAGCAAAATGGGTCATGATCTTGAGTGAATATGATATACAATATATTGAACGCAAGGGAATAAAAGGAAAGGTAATAGCCGACCAACTTGTAGATGCACCTGTACAAGGCACTCATCCTTTGATAGTTGACTTTCTTGATGAGTCTATCTTTCATGCGAAACCTTCCTCACCTTGGAAGTTGTATTTTTATGGGTCTCATATTGATCATGGCTCAGTAGTAGGTATCTTGTTCATCACATCAAAAGGGGACTCCATTCCTAAGGCATTTTGAATCACCTTCCCTTGTACGAATAACATTGCAGAATACGAGGCAATTGTCATGTTGGAACTGTGAAATTTCGATAGCCTCATTAACCCTTCATGCTTATAGTTTCCCAAAAAAGGTTCATAATATAGACATAAAATTCCTCACATAGCATTTTTTACCAAAGTCTGGATTAAATTTTTCCATATAGCCCCATAAATTTCATCTGGCATTGAATCTTTAAAATTTGAAAATATCGGCATAAGTTGATGCAAGTCTCACTGATGATAATATACATTTCCTCAATATATCGGCAAGACATCAGAAGGGTCATACTGATAAAGTTATACACCAAGAGAAGGCGGGTTTACATTTCATATCGGCAAGACAAAAGGTATCGGCATGACGATGTAAGGTCATATTGAGCTAAGTTACCTTTTACCGATTGGAATAAAATAAAGTCTATCGGAGAGACTATGGTCATCGAAGTGAGATTTCAAAGCATTGCCTGAAGCGTTACTGGTCTTGCCGATAAAGCAAAGGGAAGACTCATTCGGTAAGACAAATGATGTCAGGGAGTCTTATGGACCCCTAGGGTTACACCGACATAACTAAGCATGCTGATTTGTTAAACCCTCATTAACTACCTCCTTCCAAACCCATTCATGACCAAGGGTCCCCTGTTTCAGTTCTAAATAATCTCGCACCCGATCTCTCCATCTTTGTAAAAAGAATAGCCTAAGTCCCTGTAAATCAATATTTTCTCGCAAGATAGGCAAACCATCCCATGAGTCATCCCAAAATTTAGCTTTGAGTCCATTACCAATTTTCCATGAGATATGATTAATAATTACCGGCCTGCAGGAGACAATAAAATTCCAAATGGCTGAACCTTTAGGCGGATTTCAAATAGTTAGGATCCTATGATCTTCAACTAAGTCAAGATATTTTGCCTTCATAATTTTCACCCATAATTGTTTTGGATTTGAATATATGCTCCAAACCAGCTTTGCACCTAAAGCTTCATTCATGATTTGCCAATCCCTTAACCCAACCCCACCTTTGTCTTTAGAGTGAACTTTTTATCCTAGGCTAACAAAGGAATTTTACCCTGCTCACTAGCACCATTCTAGAAGAAATCTTCATTCTCTGCACTATGGTTCTAATCACCTTCTTTGGAATCTTTAAGCACATCATTGAATAAATCGAAATTGCTGAGATTACATACTTCAACATTAATATCCTACCTGCAGTAGTTAACCACTTACTCTTCCACCCATCCATTCATCTTAAATAGCTATCTACCAAATCTTTCCAGACACCTGCCTTGCTGGATCCTCCAAAAAGGGGTATACCCAAATATTTATTGGGGAGGGATCCTGATCTCATGCCAAGTATTCTACATATCTCCATCTGTTTTTGGATAGGTGTATTGAAAAAGAAAAATTCTGATTTCCTCTAGTTAATACACTGTCCGGATGACTTTCTGTATGTGTCTAAAGTCTCCTTCATCACTTGAGCTTCTCTAAAAGATGCTTCCCCCATCAAGAAAGTGTCATCAACAAATTGTAAATGTGAGATAGGATCAATACCTTCTGCAACTTTGATGCCTTTCCAATGACCATTACTTCGCTTCCTAGAAATTAATCTACCTAACACCTCAACCATTATAATAAAAAGGAAGGGTGATATAAGGTCACCTTGTCTGATCCCTTTATTTGAATCAAAGAAACCTTGGGGGATTCCATTCACCAAAACAAAAAAAACAAGGAGTGCTGTACAACTTTGAACCCAAGCAACCCATTCTTTGCAAAATCCAAATTTGTCAAGTAATTTTAACAGGAAACCCTTGTTAACTTCATCATAGGCCCTTTTAATATCTAATTTGACCATCATTCTCTCTATCTTTTTCATTCGGATAGAGTGGATGGTTTCATGTGCGACAATGACACCTTCAAAAATAGACCTATTTGGCGAAAAACCACACTGCTCAAGTGAAATCATCGACTCCAAAACCCTTTTTAATCTGTTAGCTATGACTTTAGAGATAATTTTTTAGATCGTGTTGCACAATGAAATTGGCCTAAAGTCCTCAAAAGAATTGATCGCCAAATTTTTTGGGATGAAAACAATGAAGGTGTTATTTAAATCTTTAAATATAAAACCATCCTTCTTGGATTCCTCAACAACCTCCCATAGATCATGAGAAAAGATTTCCCATAATTTTTGAAAGATGATGGTTGGAAAGCCATCTGGCCAGGGGCTTTGTCTCCACCCAAATCAAATAAGGCCTTTTTGACTTCCTTTATGGATACTTCCTCCATGAGCATAGCATTCTGGGCCTCTATGATACATGTAGGAATCACTTCTAACATGTTTAAATTAGTAAGCAAATTATCAGAGTTATCAATAAAGATATCCGAATAAAATCTTATGGCCTCCTTATTGATATGATTAGCATCATTCAGAATAATACCATTTGAATCCTTTATAGTGAATATCCTATTATTTGATCTTCGCACCTTAACAAAATTGTGAAAGAACTTGGTGTTCCTATCTCCATCTTTTAACCAGGTTTCCCGAGACTTTTGTCTCCAAAAAATCTCTTCTTGAGCTAGGGTTTCTGAACATTCTTTATTCAAGCTCTTTTCACAAGCATAATCCTCCTCACTCATCCCATTCTCAATAAATTTTGTGTGTAAATTATTCAATTCCTTTTCCAATCTGAACTTTTCAACAAAAATATTCTAAAGGATTCCCTATTCCACTTTTTAAGCTGATCCTAAATTTTTGAAAAAAATGAAAGCTTTATTTACCTGATCGTTTTGGGGAATTTCTCCATCAATCAGCCGCAAGATCCTTAAACCCTTCAAGATAGAACCACATTGCTTCAAACTTAAAAGGGCAACGATCCGGTGTAGCTTCTTCTTGAATTATCATAACTATGGGATAGTGATCTGAACCAGTTATGGGTAGGATCTCAACCTCACACGTCCACTGAAAATCAACCCAATTCCCAGCTAACGAAAACTGGTCCAACTTTTTGGCTATATTAAGGAATCCACCTCTTCGGTTTGTCCATGTAAATTCACCATTTTTGAAGGGCATTTCAATGAGACCATTATTTGTGACAAAGTCACATAAATCCTATTAGCTTTGTCTTGTCCAACCTAAACCCCCCATTTTATCTGAAGGTCTCAAAATGGCATTGAAGTCACATCCAAGGAGAAACATCCTTTCATCCTCAGTGTGTAAAATTGCTGATAGTTCCTACCATAACATCTTTTTTTTGAGCTGAGCAATTTGGGCCATATATATTGATTATGGAAAAGCTTACCTTGAGCTTCTTAGAATCTAATCTCAACCATTTCCAAAATCTATCTTGCCAAACTACTTGAACATCAACTATTGAGTCATTCCATAAGACACCAAGACCACCTGAGGCTCCAACAACCCCTATAAGATTGCACTTCCATCTACTAAAACACTTATAGAAAGAATCAAAATCAGGCTCCTTAATTTTTTTTTCTTGTAACAACACCAAATCAGGCCTCGCTTGATCAAAACACCTTTGATCGAACGAATTTTGTCAGGGGCATTGTAGTCCTTGACATTCCATGATAATATTTTCATGGTTGTCGGGAAAAGGCATAGCCTTTGCTTGGTCTCAATTTACTTTGTCTAGTCGCATTGCTAGCCATTTCAAGTCTCATATTGTTGGTTTTAGGTCCACGTTTCTTTTTCTTTTCAACTTTAACCTTACTAAAGCTGAAGTTTGTTCTTATGATATTTTCTTAGTAATCCCTATGTTAGCCTGTAGACATAGCACGTCCTCACCTCCAAACTCCTCATCAGTAGAAAAATATGAATCTGAATCTTCCAAATTTTCCCCACTATCTCTGACGCCTTCAAAGGAGCTCTCTAAATTTCGAATAGGGGAAATGGAAATGTCCTTGAAGATTGTTACCTCATTCTCCATCACTCTATCATCTTCAAGAAGCTTGTCCTCTAAAACTCTGTTCTGCATACTATTGCAAGGAGAGTCCTGTTCCCATTCTTCTCTAGGATTCTCAATTCAACCATGCATGAGCTTGTCAACACTTCCTTGTTTGTTTGGCAATTGGGAGTTTCTTTGCAAACCCGATTAAGTTTCGATTCACTCATCCACCATATGGGAAGGCTGAACTACTACATTAACTCCTCTTATGCTCGACATTTCATTCTGTCCTTCTTTCCTCCTACTTTCATTTTTATGAACATCAACTTCAACCATCTGCCAATCAGAGTCCTGCAAGGTCCTCTCTCTCTCTGCACTTTTGACAATGTTCGGTCCCGCATCTTGACTAGATTTTTGGTGATTCAAATCTAGAGACTTTGAATCAGAACCACTATCAAAAAGGATTTCAATTTCCTCTCTCTATGCCTCATCCCAATAGCACTGAGTCCAGGTTGCTATACAAGAAGAGATACATTGTTGCTTTTGTGTGATCCCCCATTCTTGCAAATTCCATTGCTCTTCCCATTGGTCGGATTCGGTTAGACTCACCAACTCCTCAACTAAGGAATTCTGGGCTAACCCTTTCCCCTTCTTCACATTTGGAAAACTGCCTTCTATGTTCTCATTTCCTTTGCATTTCAAGCAAGAAACCATTGAATCCTCAATCTTCACCGTTTGACGCCAAACCCCTTCCCCTATCTTAATCTCTATAATTTTTGGAAGGGGGTGGATTGTTTTCCATAAAATACAAATTATAGGAAACATGCTATAATCTGATTTTGCCATGGCTTCCTCAATCTTCACAAAAAAACCTAGTCTGTTTCCAATACTTTTGAGGGTTTCTAGATCCCAATACTCCTAAGGAAGATTCTTCAATATGATCCACACATGTACTTCCTTAATGTCTGCTGTATTAGGATCAAAATTTGGTGCCCAACCCTTTATATAGAAGCCCCTTCCTCTCATCATGAATGAGCCACTATTGATAATCCATTCCTTGTCCTGATCCGTTTGGCAAATCACTAGATAAAAGCCATATTCAAGGGTTTTTAGAACACAGTATTTGCCCCAATGATCGTCACACCAAACCCTAATCTTGGAGTAAGTTGGCCATTTTCCTCCCCATTTCATGAAAAAGGCATGAGCCTTGAGAAAACTAACAGATTCACTCCATTTTCTATTTTCTAACAACAAAGAAATCACTATAGTATGAGAAAAGTTAGGCATTACCTTGTTTGGTTCCATATGCTCAATCTATTGCTTTGGCCACCAAAAATTGCTTTCCAATTATTTAAAATCCACCCTTTCATCTAAATACATTGATTTGAAATGCCTATTTCTCTACAAATTTTGTCTGGATTTTTGACCATCATTTTCTGTGATAACAGTTCTAAAACCCTAGTTGGCCGGAGCCTTCCATGCCTGATAGGGTTCATTCCAACTACATTTATGAGAACTTCCCTTTCAACTATTGAAAGGCCACCTGGACTGTGATCCTCCATCATATTGCAACCTTTGGTGTCGTCAAAAACCCTGCCTGTGCTGTCGCTCCTCCATCATTTTTTCTACAATAAAAATTATTGAATATAAATATGAAATTATTATAATTAATAATTAATATGTTTAGATAAAGAGATAAAGATGAATAGATAGAGATATAGGAAGGTTGTTTGATATATCTCCTTCTCTCTATCTCTCTATATCTCCCACTATCTATGTCACTCCCTCTTCCCCTCTATTTATTGAGCTCTCTCTCCCTCTCCCCCTTCTCTCTCATTCACTTCGTCACTCCATCTCTCCTACTCAATATCTATATCTTTATTTCTATCTTTATCCTCTATCTCTCTATATCACCCCCTTTATGTCTCTCCATCTCCCTCTATATATATTAAGCTATCTCTTCGTCTCTCCCCCATCTTCTCTCGCTCCCTCTCTACATATCTCTCTCCCTCTTATTTCTCTCCCTTTTCTCCCTATCTCTCTCCCTCTCCCCTCTCTTATCTCTCTTCCTCTCCCCCCTCTTCTCTATCTCTCCTCCTCTACCTATCTCTCTCCCTTTCTCTCCCTCCCTCTCTCTCTATCTCCCCCCTCTCTATCTCTCCCCATCTCTCCCTCCCTCACTCCCTCCATATTCCCCTATCTATATCTCCATGTGATGCAAAGCAAGGAGGAAAACCGCAAACAAACACAATTTAAGGTGTTTCAACCAACTTTTCAATCACCAAAACCCTATCTTAGCATTCTTTCACAATTCTTGCTTATTCTCCTTGTAGCCATCCAAACAAAGGAATTTGTTCATATCTTTCAGAAGAAAATTCAAACCCACAAAATAATGGGCATTTCAGATACCCATTTGGACACACTTCAACATATCTCAAAAGCACATACTCTCATTTTGGAACATCAGCCTCTAAAATAGACTGGTACGCTGAACAGGGGCATAATTAGCCCACTTTTACAAAGCAAAATTCACTCAAACTCTCTCCCAACCCCAAAACGCCATGGATAGTCCTTTACTAGGCTGCAAACATTCAAAATCCACAACTTTCAACAGAAGAAACGCCCACAAAGACAACAAAATGCCAAACCCTCATTTAGGTTTGTTAAGGCTAGGTTTTCATGGGGTTTATTGAAAATATGGCCTCCAAGTATTCTCTCTACAAATTAACACCAAAAAGACCTCACATTAGGCCTACACATTCTCAATCAACCTTCCCAAATTGCTTCCCCAAGAGTTTTCCACTATTCCCAACCTTTAACCACCAAACTAGAGAAAAATTCAATGAATTCACAACTAGGGTATCACACAAAACTCCTTAAACAACCTCCCCTGATTAAATAAAATCCATCAACATCTAAGACTACCCCTAATCACCTATTCCACCAAGTTGTAGGAAAAACTAATGGTGGAATTCAAGTGTTAATCCATTTTTAAATGTTTACAAACCCTTAAAACTGGGTTACAGACCCGTTGTCAGTAAAATCACAACAAGAGTCTTCAAACTAAAAAAACCAATCAAAACAAGTTCAAATTGAAGCTATCTCAAGCCTCCATTAATTTTAAAATATTTTAGATAAATACTACATTGTATGGAACCGTACAACAGTCTGCATTAGAGAATTACTAGAAAATAACACAAAAAGGAGAGTTTTCTTATTGATTGCTTCAACCAAATCTTCAACCAACAGTCTAATTCGAATTGTTTTAAGCATATTTAAACTTTTCCACCTCAAAATAACTCATCCAATCCACACAAATCAACTTTTGAGCCTCTTGACTGTTGGTATTCCAACTACTTGCATTTTTACACTTTTTCATGACAACATTTCAAGATTTTGCAACTTTTAACAAAGTGACTCCCCAACTGACCAAATAGACTTATTACAATGTAAAATGGTCTATTATGACCTTTTTTAACCCAAAAGACTCCAAACACCTTAAGACCAACCTATCAAAGACCTAATTTGATCAAACTTGCAAAATATAAACTTGGTGTTCGTGCGTCATACTCCCAGCCAAAAAAAGATTCCAAGTCCCTTGGAAATTGAATAGCAGCATGTCCACACCATCTCTTTGATCTCCCAAAAGCCTTCTCATTTGGTAATCCTTTCCCATGTGTTGTGTTGAATATTTGAATCATACTTTTCACTATTGAACTTGTTGCCACCTAGATTTTGTTCCATCTGCACAAACTGACTTGTTGTGTGCCCTCTCACCTTTCCATCATCTGAAATTGATGCTAAACATGTTTGATCAACTACAACCTTACCTCTTCCAAATTTTCCTTGGACTATCCTCTCCTTCACTCTTGTTGCATAGTCAAACTCATCGATTTGTCCTTTCCATTTACCTCTATTCACTTCACCTTTTCCCTTTATATTTGTCATCAATTTCTCAATCCCAAAAACCCTTGTACTATCAAGTTTATACACCTCTGTACTGACAGAATTAGTCCACCCTCTAACATACTTCACATTCAATGGACAAAGTATCTTTCCCACCATGATCTCATCATGCTTTTCCTTCCAATTTTATAATTCATCCTTGACCTTCTCTTGAACTGCTTTTATCACCAAATCAACATCTTGTCTTCCATCTGCTATCCTAGCATATTCTAGCCTTGAATTGGCTACACACTCTTCATGTTTGTCTTCCTCATACCTCATAAACTCCTTCTTACCCATCATTATCACTTTTGTTTCCTTGGTATGATTCTTAACATCTTTTTGCAATGGAGTCAAGGTAAAAGTAGTTCCATCCTTCTCAATTTGATAAGTATTATGTCTACCATCATATATGGCATATCTATCAAACATCCATGGTCTTCCAAGTAACAAATGACAACAACTCATAGGCAACACATCACAAAGAATCTTTTCCTTATACCCACCAATATTAAACTCAACTAAAGCTCGTTCATTCACCAAAATAGATTAATCATTACTCATCCAAGATACTTTATATGGTGTTTGATGAGGAAATTTCTCTAACTTCAGTTTATCTACCATTTCATTTGACACCATGTTATCAATACTGCTTGAATCTATCACTACCTTACATACCTTTTCTTTGCATTTGTAGGTGGTCCTGAATAGTGACCTTATTTGTGTTGATTCTTTTTCCTTGGATTCTTTAAGTAGTGTTCTTCTCGCCATCAAAGTTTACCCAACTTCTGGAGCAACAAGTTGATTACGAGAATTCACTATTTCACACTCATCTTCTTGCACCAATTGATTCCTTCTCTCACCTCCATGGGAACTAGATGCTTGTCGTTCATTACACTGCCATGCATGGTGTCCAAATTTGTTACATTGATAACATCTTCCTGTGAATGTATTGGATGAAGGGAAAATAGGGATGGATCTATTGACCCAACAGTGCGGAATACATTCCCTTAACACTAATACAATAGAGGAGAAGAGCAAAAACTGGTTCTAATAACTTCTAAAAATACTAAGATGAATACAAGCAACATGAAAGAGATAACATAAAATAAGCATTCAAAGATTTTGACACATTATTTACATGGGAAAACCTTATCAGGTAAAAAATCCACCACACCAAGCAAGAACAATGGTATTACAATAATAATCAATTACATACAATATCAACCCTTACTCTCTGATCAGCTCACAATAGCTTTAAGTTATTTTCTCACTGTTACAATACTTCCTATCAAAGCATACAATGAATCTTTACACTTACATCGACTTGCATTCAACTTACATATCAAAACCATCACCTTTTGGTTTACATAAAATATTGTATTTGACTAACAAAGTCATACATCACATTCAATGTCTCAACCAATCCCACGGCTTCCAGGTTCATACATCAAACATCCAATACGCAATCGATCTTCTCTGATCTCATCGAGCCACCTAGGCATTTACTCCTTGCCTTAATCAGGTTCATTCTACCAGTTGCACAAGTCATGCAATAACTGCTTTTACTACATTGGCCTTTAGCCAATCAAGTTGCTGTCAAACTGCCACGTGTCCATTTGCCATTCACTGGTCGCTTTGACTTTTCATCCAGCTCAGTCAGGCTCGGTTGATCGAGCTTCGAGCTCACCCGAGCTCTAACTGCGCCACCGCCAAGTCCATTTCATCCTGCTGTGGTATGGTGGTGAGCTCGTTTGAGCTCACCTCGCCATCTACCGCACTACCACCAAGTCTGATCGACCTGACTGCGGTATAGCGGTGAGCTCATCTGAGCTCACCCCTACCACTTCACTGAGCTCTGCCTTAACATTCCTGCGCTACTACGGTGACCGACTTCCCTTACCGCGGTATGACAGTAAACTGTCAGGGGGACCACTGGTGGTCAAACTACACTACCGTGGAGGTTGCCAGGCCACCCCGCGGTAGGGTGGTGACCACCGACTGGACCGCTGGCGATCTTACTGCAGCCACCATAGTGAGCAAGCTCACCGCCCGCAGTGGAGTCGTAACTACCAGGCTCATCCCGGACATTGCGGTGAGAGGATCCACCGCCTGCGGTGCGGTGGTAACCGCCGACCAAGCCGCTGGCGGCCTTACTGTGCCACTGTGGTGAGAGAATTGACTGCGAGCGATAAGGTGGTAACCACTAGGGTAGGTTGCAGATGAACTTACTGCGCCACCGCGGTGAGAGAACTCACCGCGCTCAGTAAGGCGGTAATCGCCAGGCCTGTCATCGCGGTACCGCCAGGGGCAAACCAGACTGCTGTGGTAAAGTGGTAAGGGTTAAGAATGATTTTTTTTCACCAAGTCCGAATAAAGTAGAGGCACAAACTAGAAATTGAGACATTATTTCCCAACAAGCTCCCACTTGGCGAAGATTTCCAACTTCCTCTTGACTTTGAAAATTCATTGACGGTCATAGACCCCAAGACCCATCGATTCTACGCACCATCTGAACTTATCTGTGCTCATGGGCTGTGTCAATGCATCTGCAACATTCCTCAAGGTGTCGACCTTTTCAAGACAAACTCTTCCATCTTCAACCATGTCTCTCACGAAGTGATACTGCACATCAATGTGCTTCGTCCTGACATGGAAAGTCAGATTCTTTGCCAAACAAATGGCACTCTGATTGTCACAATAAATAGTGATCTGCCCAGCATTGAAACCAATGTCTGAGCATAAACAACTCAGCCAAACTACCTCCTTATAGGCGTGAGTTACTGCCATGTACTCTACCTATGTCATGGATAAAGCAGCTACAACTTGTTGCTTGCTCATCCAGCTGACTGCTCCACCATTAAACATGAATGTATATCCACTGATGGATCTTCTGCTGTCAATGTCCCCTACCCAATCAGAATCAACATATTCCTGAATGCTGAGAGTCCTTTGTGATGCAACCAAACTACCATGGTAACATAGAGCATAATCTGAAGTCCCCTTCAAATACTTGAATACTCTTTTCACAACATCCCAATGTGATCTTCTTGGATTTTCCATAATCCAACTTAGAACTCCCATTGCTTGGGCAATGTCTGGTCTAGTATAGACCATCACACACATTAAAATGCCAACAAAACTTGCATAAGACACACTGGTCATGTCCTCCATCTTAGTATCAGATTTTGGACAGTCTTCAACAGATAATTTCGTTCTTTGCATAACTGGAACAACTAACTACTTGCAGTCAATCATACCAAATCTCTCCAGAACTATATGCACATACTTACTATGAGTAACCCAAAGCTTTCTGCTTTTTCTATCCCTGGTTATCTCCATTCCCAGAATATACCTTGCTGCACCAAGATCTTTCATTTCGAACTTTGTAGACAATTGAGATTTAAGATCAAAAATCATAGACTTGCTATTCCCTATGAATAACATATCATCCACGTACAAGGTTATAACAAGCACAGGATCATTTTCAGATTTATAATAAACACAATGATCAAATTTTGATCTCACAAATCCCATAAACAATACAAATGTGTCAAATTTATGGTACCACATTCTAGGAGACTGCTTCAAACCATACAAAGATTTCTTTAACTTACAGACTAGATTTTTTTTACCTTTTTCAACAAAATGCTCAGGCTGGGACATATAAATTTCTTCTTCCAGCTCACCATGGAGAAACGTTGTCTTCACATCCATCTGCTCAATTTCAAAGTCATACATAGCTGCCAATGACAACAAAAATCTGATGGATGTCAGCTTTGCTATAGGGGAAAAAATCTCTCCATAATCAATTCCCTCAATTTAGGAAAATCCCTTTGCAACTAGTCGTGCATTATACTTCTCAACACTACCATCAAGACCCGTCTTCTTTTTGAATATCCACTTACAACCAACAAGATTTTTCCCTTTAGGCAGTGGTACCAAATCCCAGGTTTCATTCTTCTTTAATGAATCTATTTCTTCATTCATGGCTTCCCACCAAGAATTCGAATCAGTCATGCTGATTGCTTCTTTTATAGTCCTAGGCTTATTAGTGCTAGTAATTAAGGCATATACACAATTCGAATCTAACATAGAGAAACCATACCTTTCAGGTTGCAATTTTTCTCGTGTAGACCTTCTTACAGGCTGAGGTTGTGGTTCTTCATCATCGGAACTTCCAGAGCTGCTTGAGCTCTCTTCAGTCTCAGGTACACCATGCAACTCTTCCCTTTCTGAAGTTTGGGGAATCTCAACTGCATCCTTCTTCTTGTCACTCTGATCTATCTCAAGCTGTTGATCACTTATTGAAAGTTTTAGCTCATGAAATATCATGCTTCTGCTATACAAAACCTTCTTAGTAATAGGGTTCCAAAGCTTGTATCGCTTCACACCAACTCCATGGCCGATGAGAATACACTTGATAGCCTTATTATCCAACTTTGATATTTTCTCATTTGGCACATAAACATATGCCTCACAGCCAAAGACACAGACATGCCTTAGAGAGGGATTCTTACTAGACCATGCTTCCAAAGGTGTCTTATCAACAAGAGCAGAGTAGTGAGAACGATTTACTAGATAACATGCTGTAGCCACAGCCTCAACCCAAAACTTCTACTCTAGAACAACACTACTCAACATACTCCTTGCCTTTTCCATCATCGTCCTGTTCAACCTTTCAGCAACTCCATTCTGCTATGGAGTATAAGGTGTTGTCTTATAATTCCATGAACTGTACAATACCTTTCAAAATCTGCAAAACAAAACTCACTGCCATTGTCTATCCTCAAACATTTAATTTTCCTTTCAGTCTGATTCTCTACCAAAGATTTAAATTCTTTAAACCAATTGAACACTTCTGATTTACTTTTAAGAAAGTAGACAAATGGCCTTCTCGAACAGTCATCAATAAAAGAAACATAATATCTAGACTTCGATAACGAAGGAACATTAACTGGACCAAACACATCAGAATGAACATAATCCAGTATGCTCGAAGATTTATGAGGACTCGAGTAAAATGAAACATGGTGTTGTTTTCCATAAATACAGTGTTCACAAAAATCAAACTCAAGGTTACAATCATCTAGCCCTTCTACAAGATTTTTATTTTTCAAGGTTTTTAAACCTTTTTCACCTATGTGACCAAGTCTATGGTGCCACATCATAGTCTTCTCAGCTGGGAGTTTTTCCTCCAAAGCATTTGCAGATAGAGAAGTGTCTTCATCTTTTTCTACAGGGACTGATTTACATGCCTCTACAGAGGCATTGTTACATTGAACAAGACGTGCATCCAACTAATACAGAGTGCTAGTATGAACACCCTTAGCCAACACCATTGCACCTCTAGCCATTTTACATCCTTTACTTGAGAAAGAAACTTCTACACCAACATCATTTAACTTACTGACAAAGAGAATATTTCGAGCTAGACCTGGAATGTGCAATATGCCACCAATCCCTTTGACTCTTCCGTCAGGAAATTGAATTCTGACTCTTCCTCTACCAACTATCTCCAGCGTTGAATCACTTGCTAGGTACACCTTTCCACCGTCATACTTCTCATACTTGGAGAACCATTATCTATGGGACATCATGCGAAAGGATGCACTTGAGTCAACTAGCCAGACATCATCTGATGCCTGAGTTGCTAAGGCTGCTGCATCACTTTGAGAAGATTCATTGTTAGAAGCATTCTTCTTCTTCTTCTCCTTGTAGTCCTTCCAAATATAACCAGGTTGCCCACAGTTCCAACATATCACCTTAAACTTTTTATTAGGAGACTTTGATCTCCCTGCAGATTTGGATTTTGACTTCTTGTCCTTCTTCTTGCCTTTCTCCTTTGGTCTACCTCAAACAACAAGAGCCTCTTTGGCCATCTCTGAAGACTTCCTCTGCATGTATGCAAACAACAATGAGGCAACAACATCTTCCATCTTGAAAGTAGTTGTAGTACTTCTAATGGCCATCACAAGATGATCCTAACTATCAGGTAATGAACACAACAAGAGCATGCAACAATCCTCCTCCTCAGTCTTTACACCTACAAACGCCAGCTGAGAACACTCATATTAAACGAGTTCAGATGGTCTGCAACAGATACACCTTCTTCCATCTTCAAGGAGTACAACTTCTTTCTTAGGAATAACTTATTTACCAGAGACTTTTCCTGATAAATATCACCAAGCTTCTTCCACAATGAAGTTGCAGACTTCTCCTCATGGACGTTAAGGAGTACAAAATCGACTAGACTCAGTCTTATCAAACCTCTTTCTTTTCTATCAGTAAGGTCCCAATCCTCTTGCATCATACTTTGTGGCATAGTTCCAAACACTACAACCCAGAGGTCTCTATCCACCAGCAAGTCTTCCACTTTGAGTTTCCATAACTCAAAATTGCTGCCATTGAATTTTTCAATCTCTACTCTACCTGATGTACTCACCATCTCAAATAGAAACAAGTTTCAATAATACAAGACTCACACTGAAACAATATTAGCACAAAAAATTGACCTTTTCTTTCAAGGATAACACAACTGGCCAGACTCTTATACCACTTGAAGGGAAAATAGGGATGAATCTATTGGCCCAACAGTGTAGAATACTTTCCCTTAACACTAATGCAATAGAGGAGAAGAGAAAAAACTGGTTCTAATAACTTCTAAAAATACTGAGATGAATACAAGCAACATGAAAGAGATAAAAAAAAAGCATTCACAGATTTGACACAGTATTTATGTGGGAAAACCTTTTCAGGTAAAAAATCCACTACACCAAGCAAAAATAATTGTATTATAGTAATAATCAATTACATACAATATCAACCCTTACTCTCTGATCAGCTCATAGCAGATTCAAGGTATTTTCTCACTATTACAATACTTCCTATCAAAGCATATAATGAATCCTTACACTTACATCGACTTGCATTCAACTTACATATCAAAATCGTCACCTTTTGGTTTACATAAAATATTGTATTCGACTGACAAAGTCATACATCACATTCAATGTCTCAACCAATCCCATAGCTTCCAGGTTCATGCATCGAACATCCAATACAAAATCGATCTTCTTTGATCTCATCGAGCCACCCAGGCATTTACTCCTTGCCTTAATCGGGTTCATTCTACCAGTCACACAAGTCATGCAATAACTGCTTTTACTACATTGGCCTTTAGCCAATCAAGCTGCTGTCAAACTGCCACGTGTCCATCTGCCATTCATTGGTTGCTTTGACTTTTCATGCAGCTCGGTCAAGCTTGATTGATCGAGCTCTGAGGTCACCTGAGCTCTAACCATGCCGCCGCCGAGTCCGTTTCATCCTGCTACGGTATGGCGGCGAGCTTGTCCAAGCTCACCTTGCCATCTACCGCACTACTGCCGAGTCCGACCAACCTGACTGCGGTATAGCGGTGAGCTCATCCAAGCTCACCCCTACCACTTCATTGAGCTCTACCTTAACATTCCTGCGCTACCATGATGATCGACTTCCCTTATCGCGGTATGGCGGTAAACTATCTGGGGGAACGTTGGCGGTCAAATTGTGCTACCGCGGAGCCTGCTAGGCCACCCTGCGATAGGGCGCTGACCGCTGACCGGACCCCTGATGGTCTTATCGTAGCCACCGTGGTGAGCAAGCTCACCACCCACGGTGGAGTGGTAACCGCCAGGCTCACCGCTGGCAGTCTCACCATGAACATCGCAGTGAGAGGATCCACCACTCGCGGTGTGGCGATAATCGCCGACCAAGCCGCTGGCGACCTTACCATGCCACTGCGATGAGAGAACTCACCATGAGCGATAAGGCGGTAACCACCAGGGTAGGCTGTAAGTAGCCTTACCATGCCACCACGGTGAGTTCTCTCACTGTGCGCGGTAAGGCGATAACCACCAGGCGTGTCACCGCGGTACCGCCAGGGGCAGACCAGATCGCCGCGTTAAAGTGGTAAGGGCTGAGAATGAACACTTTTCACCAAGTCTGAATAAAGTAGAGGCACAAAATGGAAATTGAGACATGATTTCCCAACATTGGAGCCTCTTCCTTGTCCACCAAATCTACCCCTAAAGCTTGATCTTCCACCTCTAAATCCACCTTTGTGATCAACAACTTGTTCGTGCACCTTGCTTGAGTTTTCTTGACTTTCTTGTGACTACCTTGGAGTGGTAAATGTGCCACTTCCTCCTAAATTTCTGCCTCTGCCTCTTATTTTTTTTGTCTTACCTTCTTTTGAGTTTCTCTTCAGCCCTTTTTCCATTTGGTAACACTCTTCAATTGTCCTTGGATTGTGCAAAATCAACTCATTTTGAATGTTGAACCTTAGCCCACTAAGATATTTAGCCACCTTTTCTACATCATCATCCATGTGACCTGCTCTTATGCTCAACTTATAAAACTCATTAGTATAAGTTTTGACATCCATTTCCCTTTGTCTCAAATATTGAAGCTTCTTAGACATTTGAATTGGATAATCACTTGGTAAGAACTTACCTTTCAATTTGGCCACCATTTTGTCGCAAGAAACAAATTTTGCCTTACCTTTCTTTCTCCTTTCAGTTTTTTCATAATCCCACCATACTAGTCCATGCCCCTTCAATTTGGTTTTTGCTATCTTCACCTTTTGTTCATCAAGTACATCTTCACATTCAGAGTAATAGTCCAATGCTGTAATCCAATATAACAATTCCTCATCATTAATGTTACCTCCATACATAGGCAAATCAATCTTTACCTTATGTTTATTTCCCTTAACTTCCTTCAATAGCTTTGCCATATTTTTCTCTTCAGGATCCAATTCTTCTTCCACATCTTCATACTCTTCTTCCTCTTCTTCCTTAGAGTCACTCTCATCACCCACAACCATACCACTTTTCTGACCTATTTCAACACTTTCCAGCCTTTCTACCAACTTGTTTTGCAGTTCTTTCAACTTCCTAATCTCTCTCTCAGTCTTCTCTTCCATTTCTTGCATCTTCCTAACCATATTGCTACCCTTAGGAGGCATCTTGTCCACTTTTCCTCACACCTTCTTTCCCTTCAAAAGATTAGACCTATGCTTTGATACCAATTGATGCAGAGCATGGAGGCAAACCAAAAACAAACACAATTCAAGGTGTTTCAACCAACTTCTCAATCACCAAAACCCTATCTTAGCATTCTTTCACAATTCTTGCTAATTCTCCTTCTAGCCATCCAAACAGAGGAATTTTTTCATATCTTTCAAAATAAAATCCAAACCCACAAAAGAATGGGCATTTGAGATACCCATTTGGACACACTTCAAGATATCTCAAAAGCACATACCTTCATTTTGGAACATCATCCTCTAAAATGGACTGGTACACTGAACACGGGCACAATTAGCCCACTTTTACAAAACAACATTCACTCAAACTCTCTCCCAACCCCAAAACGCGATGGATAGTCCTTTACCAGGATGAAAACATTCAAAATCCACAAATTTCAATGGAAGAAACTCCCACAAAGACATCAAAATGCCAAACCCTCATTTAGGCTTGTTAAGGCTAGGTTTTCATGGGGTTTATTGAAAATATGGCCTCCAAGTCTTCTCTCTAAAAAGTAACACCAAAAAAACCTCACATTAGGCCTACACATGCTCAATCAACCTTCCCAAATTGCTGTCCCTAGAGTTTTCAACTTTTCCCAACCTTTAACCACCAAACTAGGGAAAAATTCAATGAATTCACAACTAGGGTATCACACAAAACCCCTTAAATGGCCTCCCCTGATCAAATAAACTCCATCCACATCTAAGATTACCCTTAATCACCTATTCCACCAAGTTTCAAGAAAAACTAATGGTGGAATGGGTGTTAATCCATTTTTAAATGTTTACAAACCCTTAAAATTGGGTTACAGACCCATTGTCAATAAAATCACAATAAGAGTCTTCAAACTCAACAAAAACCAATCAAACCAAGTTCAAAGTGAATCTATCTCAAGCATCCATTAATTTCAAAAGCTTTTAGATCAATAATACACTGCATGGAACCATACAATAGTCTGCAACAAAGAATTACCATAAAATAACACAAAAAGAGAGTTTTCTTATTGATTGCTTCAACCAAATCTTCAACCACCAATCTACATTGAATTGTTTTAAGCATATTTAAACTTTTCCACCTCAAAACAATTCATCCAATCGACACAAAAAAACTTTTGAGCCTCTTGATTGTTGGTATTCCAACTACTTGCAGTTTTACACTTTTTCATGACAACATTTCAATATTTTGCAAATTTTAACAAAGTGACTCCCCAACCGACCAAACAGATTTATTACAATATAAAATGGTCTATTATGACCTTATTTAACCCAAAAGACTCCAAACACCCTAATACCAACCTATCAAAGACCTTATTTGATCAAACTTGCAAAAGATGAACTTGGTGCCCCTGCACCACCATATCTACCTCTCACTCTCCCTTTCTCTTCACATGTATCTCTATCTCACTCTTTCTCTTCCCATATATCTCTAACTCTATCTTTCTCTTCCCATATATCTCTGTCTCCCCTTAATTCTTTCTTCCTTTCTCTATCTTTCCTTATTTCTCTCTCTCTCTCTCTATGTCTATTTGTCTATCACTAATTCTCTTTGTTTGTCTATCTATTTTTCTCTCTCTCCCTCCCCTCCCCTCTCTATATCTCTATCAATCTATCTCACCATCTATATATCTCTTTCTCTCCCTCTTCCTCTATCTTTTCATCTCTATATCTCCCTCTCTATCTCCCTATCTCTCTTTGTATTTATCTCTCCCTCTACCTATATCTCTCTATCTATTTCTCTCCCTCTTCCTCTCTCGCTCTATCTTCATCTCTACCTCTATTTTCCTCTCCCCCTTTCTATCTAGACATGTCTCCCTCTCTCTATCCGTCCGTCTATCTCCCTATCTATCCCTCTCTCTATATTTATCTCTTCCATCTCTATCTATCCCTTTCTCCTCTCTCTCTATCTCTCCATCTCCTTCTCTCCATATCCCTTTCCTTCTCATTCTCGTTCTCCATCTTTATCTCCATCTCCTTATCCCTCTATCTCTCGCTCTTCCCCCCTCTATCTCTCACTCTTTTTATCCCTACCTCCCCCCCCCCCTCTCTCTCTCTCCCTCTCTCCTTATTGAAAACATAACATGAGCTTGTTGGTAATGGAACTTTATTATCTTCCTAATTTAAAGGTTTAATTTCAATCATGTTTGGATCCCTATAATTGGATGCATAATTTATTTGAAGCTATCACTTCTCCATTGAAAAATTTGTTGCACAAACATCATCAATTGATAAATGACATACCAATTGACCTCATGTGATGCATAAATGTACACAAAAGACAAACCAAAATTTATCCTGATTGACCTTCCACACCTATTTGGCGTACCCATTGCACATTAAGGTGTGACTGCTAGTTTAATTACAAGTGGTATTAGAGCATGATCTTGGCACTGTGAAGGAAAGAAATAAAATTTATTTATTTATTTTGGATGTCATTTTGGAAAGGGAATATATCTCTTATTTTGGAAAAAAAATTCAAGTTTTAAAGGGTTTTTAAAGGTCATATTCAAGCTGCTATAGTATAAATTTGAGGCCATTTGGAACATAGTTCAAGGAGTTATTATAGAATTAGAGTTTCTACAAAATTTTCTCCTAGAGTAGCAAGTAAACCCTTTTTTTCTCTAAATTTTGGAGTGTTGAACAAAGACACACTGATCCACTTACAAACTTGATTTGGAGGCATTTGTAGTTGTTTTCATAAATTTATTACAAAATTGGGGGTTTCACCAAATTCCCCCTTAAGGTTGCAAATCAACAAATTTCTTGGATTTTTTTTTGAAAGGTAAGATCTATGCCCAAGTAAATTACATTTTAATGTTTTTGTGTGATTATTGCCAATTTTTTTCCCATCATGGCAAAGTTTGCAATAAGGGTTTATTTTTTTGGGACCACACCTAAAAAATCTCTAGGTAGTGAGGATGTGGTTACTGAGGAGATTGGTCCCACAGACAATGAATCTATAAGGGAATAAATTAGGTGAGAAAAAAATATGATGAAGTAAGAAATCTTGTCAAATGTGGATGCAATGATAGATTTAAATATCTAGGTCTCAAGATGATGATTGGAAAAATAACTTCCAACAAAGGTTTTAGAGATTCCAAACGTATGGATCCACACAACAAGACTTGGGGAGAAAACAAGTTTCTTAAGGGGAATGATGATTTTTGGTTTGAATAAAAATTGAAGATGTATCATCACTCTAGTAATTATATGGCAAGGCATTTCACACCAAAGATGGATATGAGAAAATTCAATGGTAAGGATCCAATCAATTGAATTTTCCAAATGGAGAGTTTTTTTAATCTTCATCATGTTCCATGTCAACAAAAAATTACAATGACATCCATATAACTTAACCAATTCATTTGGTATGGTTGGCTATATGAAGAGAAAATAGAAAGAAGAGACTTGTTGTCAAAAGGTCTATTTTCCAAGAGGAATTCACTACATAATATGGTGACCATTTTAGGGATAGGTACTTTAACCAAATTACCAAATTAAAGCAATAAAGTATGGTCAAGGATTCTATTCATCAATTCCATTCATAATTCTTCATTGAAAAAACTAGATCAGAAAGATATAGACTTAGAACATAGACTCTTTGTTTACAAAAATCCAAGATCCTTGTAAAAAGGTTCGAAAATCCCTTTTATAGAGATAAGGGAGAAAAAAGCTTAAATCCATGGACATATGTCACATTTCCATTTGAGAATCTTGTCCTTTAGGATCAAACAAAATACATACAACTGCTTTATGAAAGACAAAAAAGAACCCTCACTAAAAGACAAAATAGTTGCAACAACCACTGAAGGAGATATTTCTGATTCGAGAATGATGAAGCAACATGGACAAGATGAATGATTACTATGTTAGGTTTTTCCATCCACATTGAGCGTATATTCCTTCTATAAATTGTCCGGGTTGATATTAACCGAGCCAGAAAAGATAAAAAAGAAGCCAATATTGCAGAGATACCTATAGACAACTAAAAGCTCTGAATGCCATATCATCATATGAGTTGGATATTATAATTTGAGTTTTAATGACAAAATAGAACTCAAGATTCATGAAATTTATTGTACTTCTCATCCCACCCTATATACACTCTTTGATGGCCATTCAAAAGAGACTATCAAGTTTACATTACATATATAATCTAGGTACTTTACATCTAGGAGTGCACTAGTATTTTTATAAAAAAGTATCTAAGCCAATCTCTGTAGAGATCAACTTATCTATGGTAGTATTAAGTAGATCAGTGTCAACATTGTTATCATTATAGATAAATATTGAGAGAATTGGAGCCAATTATCTAAAGCCTAATTTCCACTGATCAAAAGACTTGAGTTCTCCACTTTCATTTAAAATTCTTGGCATAATCTTTATCTCAATGTTCTCAAAATTTTTAATTTGGATTTTGCAGGATGTGCCAATTTAACCATGTATGCTTGCATTTATCCCACTAGTTTTTCCATGTTTCATGTGGGAATAATGTTGTTAGGCATATCGTTTTCAAATCTTGCGCCTTTGTATATGCCATGTAAGATAACAATCCTATGTATCTATTTATTTATTATATTCCCAAGTTTCTCTTGATCCTCAGCTATTATAGCATAGGTATCTTTGAGAAGTGAATAAGCTTGGTGGGAATCTTCAATATTCCCAAGAATCTTGGATACCCTATGCTTCAATACTTCATCCACAATTTTTCTCATTTTCTTCATTTTATTGTCTTGAGCATTCTTCACCTATTCCTCTAGCCCTTCAATTTTCTCAGTAAGCTCCTCCTTTTCTTTCATCAAGCTACTTGAAAGCCCTAATGATGAGGAATTTTCCTCTTTATTCCTAGTTGGTAGTGCTGCTGCTTGTGTCTCTTGCATTTTTATCTTGTTATATTCATTAGTGCGCTTTACATGATCCTTTAACAACTGATCATAATCATATTGTAACTTTCTTTGTAGTAGCCTCACTAATTTTATAGTATTAACAACCAATGAAGTAGATTAGGGGGAAAAAGTATCTGATACTCTTTTTATTATTAAGCCTCCCCTCATTTCTTGCACAACTTTTGTAACCAAAGGCTTATTGGTGTTGGGTGCAAGAGCCCATACAACTAGGGTTTACCATTTAGGGTTAAACCTAAACCTAGTATGCCTGCTCCACCCATTCTTCTGAAGAGAATACCTCTTCATCCTACCTTATTATTGTATCAAGGGCTATTGCAAAAGTAATATCCCACTTAGGGAGCAATAGCAACCCACTTTCTCTTACCAACCTCCTCTCCTCCGCATGGGTGATGTTTTAAAATCAAAAGTGATTTCTTTGAACACACTCTTTATGACCTCTTTATACTTAGAAGGGTGCACCTCTACTTTTTCCCTATTGATTTTCTCATGAAACTCTTCTCTTCTGACCATTATAAAAAAATCCTTAAATTCTTTTGATTTAAAAAATTTATCATCAGAGATGAATTATGTGCATGCCATGGCCCTTATATCATTTGCATCATCTCTACCCTTTGTTACATTAATGCCCAATTTTCTCTGAGGCATACGAGCAATGTTCACCCTAGGAAGAGAAGGTATTTCTTGATTTACCTCCTCTACTATGACCTCAACCTCCTCCTCTTCATTAGGACCCAAGGGATAATCAAACAAAGGTGGTTGATCAAGCTTTCTCTTCTTTTGTGGTTGCTCTTTTAAATGAGATTCAACAATAGATTCTTGTGGGGGAGATGGTGGTGCTACAGATGGTTGCTCTTGTGGGGTAGGCTCCCTTATTACCAACCCTTTTGTATTTCCAACAAAAAAATAAACTAAAGGATCTTGTTATGCCTTGCATACCCATCCCCATTTTCCCTTCAGTTCAAAATGGGTTCCCCTCTTTGTTTTTTCTCTTTTTCTGTTGTTTTGCTTTTCTTGGGCCCCAAGAGTTTCATCTTTCCCAACCCCCTTTTCTTGTTGTTTGCCTTTTGTTTTGGTCTCGAGAGTATTTTCTCTTTCAGGACCTCTTTTCTTTGTTTGTCCCTAGCGGGTTTCAGGTACTAAAATAGACCTCAGACCTTTTCCAAAAAGGTCTAGGTCTGGTTTGGTATCCTGACCTCACTTGTTCTTTCATTGTCAAGATTTGGGTTCTGAATCGGATCTTGGACCTTTTCTAAAAAGGTTTAGATTCTTGATCTTGCACTTTGTCTTGTCATCGGGATCAAAGGTTAAATTGGACTTGGACATTTTATCTTTTGTCTAAGTCCATTTATTACCCTTGACCTTGTGTTGTTTCTTTTGTCTTGCCTACCTTGATTTGTTCGAGAATGGAAGTCTTGATTGGACTCTCTACTTTTGGTCCCAATCCTTATGTTTGTCCTGACCCCGAACTTCTGATCACCTACCAAATTAATGGCGGTTTGGTTCACACAAATGAGGCCGGTTTATAATTAGAATTTTAGTTCAATTAAGGTCATAATTGCATAAAGTGTTTGCAAATTCAAACCATAAGAGCTGTGAGTGCACTTTGAGCATGTGGAGTGTCTATTTGTCATCATGCTTGTGGATTTCCTTCTCGAATTGCATGTTAAGGTAGGTTTTGTTTGTTTTTCCTTCTTGTGATTCTTGTTTTCTATTGTGTGCTTTGTTTTGGTGTCATCCTCACCTATTTTGTTTGTGTGTTTTCTTCTTGTTTTTTGTTTTTTCCTATTTGGGCTTGTGCGGATTTTTCCCTTGTTTGAGGGTATGGTTTTTCTTGGCATTGCATTAAGTTTCCACCATGGCTCGGTTGGTATCTTTGATCTCGATGTACTCTTATCCTATGGGATCTTTGGTTCTCACCGTGCCCTAGGGTTTTCGTACAACCTAATAAATTTGCCTAAAATTGGACTATGAAATAAACTTGCATAAATTGACCTTGTGGGACTCAAAACCCTGAGCTCCCTTTTGAAGAAGATCTGGGTTTAGGATCTATTCCCAATCCTAGTTCCCAAACCTTAACTTTGTCTAAGTGTTTGGTTTCAAAAATCCATCTTTGGTCCTTGCGGGATCCCAAGTCTTGATTGGACACTCTGCTTAATAGTATTGGTTTGGGATCCATTCTTGATCCCAATTACCTAAACATTATTTTGAAGTGTTATCAACCATCCTCACGAGATTTGTGATCCTGGAATTCCTTTTCACTTAGGTGTTCGGGTCCCAAGTCTGATCCTGATCTTGATCTCCGAAAAAAATAAACACTGGTAACCAATTTTAAGAACCATTTTTGGTTCTCATGGGATCTAGAGTCTCGAGGAGACATTTTACTTTTTGACCCTGATTTTCCATCCAATCTCATTCTAGAATTTTGATAAACATTGAATCCTTTTTTTAAAATGCCGTAGTCTATTGGGTTTGCACAAAGTCAAAGGCACCTGTCACAGGGTTCGATCAGAATTCAAAGTCTCGATCGGACCCAAGGAACTAACATCCCAAATTGAGTAGAGTTTCCACTCATGCTTATCAAATGGTCCGCTAAGGGATTCAAGTCCTGATTGGACCTCATTGTGGTTAGTCTGTTCGGATTTTCAAAACTTGAATGGATATTCTTGCACAAAGAGCTAAAGGTATAGGTTCAATGTATGATCCTGACCCTAACACCCGATAGTTAAAGAAGAGGATCCCTTTAGGTCTTCAAGTCTTGATTGGACCTTTTACTAAAGAAATGTCCCGAGTCCAAAATTAATCTTGATTCTTGCCAAAGGCTTGAAATTTCCTAGCTTAAAGGAGGTCCCTGCGGGCTTTGGAAACCCGATATGACATAATTACAGATTCAATCTCAAGCCAAGTTTTATGATTTTTTTACAGGGATTCTTATAAACTCTCAATTTTTTTCTCTTAGGTACCCTAAATGTTTGAATCACGTGGAAAATCTAGTCTCGAGGGTGCTCAAAGGGAACCTAAGTCCAAAAAGACCAAAGCAAACAAGCTTCCATTAACGATGAAGTATAAGTTTCAGGGAGTCCCACTCACCTCAAAGTTCACTTCCAAAGTGATGAAGATCACTGACACAGAGCTGGGATACATTGATATGGAGACTTTCAAAAAGGAAACCTTCTCAGAAGATGCCACCCCAAGGGTAAAGAAGATAGCCAACTTAGGATTGACTCATGTGAGATCATTTCTCAATGGTACTACAATTCACTGAGTTCATCTTGACAACCGCAACAATGTATAACCCAATAAAATGAATTTTTTTGGATTCTTGGGGAAATGAGATAATTGACTTATCTCCTGCTATGATCAAGATGGTTTTACACCTACCTCCATATGCAAATTTGAAAAACATAATGGAGGCTGATGCACTTGTTGAATATGAGAAGGATGTCTATGAACATTAAATATTTTTGAACAAGAATTTAAAAATAGAGAGGACATCAATGGCCAAACTTCCCACAAAGTTCAAGAGGTGTGATTTACAAGCATAAATTGGAGACATTACCAGTTTGTTGGCAAGGGATTTTGAAAAGGAGTCCAACACACGAGAATTAGCTGTCCCACCTTATTAATGCCATTCTAAAAGGAGAAGTATTCTTGGAATGGGGGTGGATTGTATTTGATGTGATTCATGATCAGATCACTTGAGTGATGGAGATTAAGTGAAATATAGAAAAATAGGGTTTCTATATTAAAATGGTGAAAAATGTGGGTTCATCAAGCGGGGGTTCACCAATAATTTACTAAAAATAGAATGGGAAAAATGGTAATGAACCAATATTTCTCCTATTTCATTAGGAAATGAGATCCCCTAATGGTAGGATTGACTTTCAACCCTAGGTGAGTCAACCCAATTGGAGATCTTACAAATTTCTTTATGATTGATGGGGTAAAATATGCCTGAACAACACTTTTGGGAGATAAAAATAAAATAGTAAATGAACTCGAATATGCAATGTAAGAACTAAATCATGTAGATCAAGTATAGCTCTAGTAGAAACAACCAAATTTTAACAGATTTGAGAAAGGCAAGACACTGTGTACCCATCACCAAAAGCTGTTTCTGAGTGTCCAAAAATGGCAAATGAGTCCTTGTACATAATTTTTCCTCAATTTTTGGGAGCCTCTAGAGATGGATTTGAGATGACTTTTTGTATAGGTTTCACTACTAAAAAATCAGAAATGAATTTGGAATCTAAGTTATTGTGGCCTTGACAACTTTTGTGACAACTTTGCAACTTTTGCAATTTTGCACTTTTGAGATCTTCAATTTCAATCCTTCTTCACCTATGAGCTTTCATATACATAAAGAGAGGATAAAAATATTTATTTTTGGTGGATAAGGTTTTTCCTTGGTCAAAACCTAGTTTGGTAATTTATTGATCAGTTCTGATGTAAATTGGGGACCTTGATCTATGATAATTTATCTTGGTACTCCATACCTAGTAATGTGAGATAAGAGGGATTCACTACACATGGGTCTCCTCGTTCTTAGGAGATCACTAGGGAACAAACTGCCCTTATCCACCTCAATATAAATAGAATGAAAATATTGTAAAGAAATGTACACGAGTTATAATTCAAAGAAGACTACGTCAGATCCCGAAAGAGTGGAACTTCTAGATCTTTGCCTCAGATAGAGGAGCTCTCCGCCAAAATATGTCAACATAGATTTAGGACTCCAATGTGACACACTATCATCCAAATTGCGTGCTGGCATCCTAAGTGACAAAATTATCAAGAGTTCAAATGGGTAGAGTAAGGTTTCACTTGCTAACTTAGACCTAACTCCTAAACAAAATGATTAAACTGAGAACATAGACTTTAAGAAAAACACAAGGAGAAATTGGAGAAAAATTACCTTCAATCGAACGTTCAAGTCTTTACTCCAAGCCCCACTTTGCAACCTACACATAGAAGGATGAGGGGAAAAGGTTGGGGTTGTATAGGGGTCTGCCTCAGTCAGACCCCATTTTGGTGTTCCCACCATCACAAATAACCAAATAGGAAAGGATTATAAATGAAATGGAGAAAGCATGTAGTGAAAGAAAAACTTGCTTCAGGAGTAGAAGCTGCACCACTAAGTAGCATATAAACAAGTAGAAAAGAGTGAGAGAGAGCATTACCCATGGGCCTAGACCCTCTCCGGAGCACACAAACACACCGTTAAGTGCTTTCTTGAGAGTTGTAGCTATAAGAGAGACCTCAGTCTAGCATGGCTTTGCTTGTGAGAGTGCTGCTATCAATGATGAAGAGAACTCAAGAGTGAAGAACCTAAAGAGAGCTTGATTGAAAAAAACTTGAACCTTCAAATGAGAGAAAATGAGGGGTTTTTATTGCTTGCAAGGGTGAAAAATAGCCATTACACCTGAAATATGATTGCTAGGACATGTGTTGAGAGAGTCAAGATTCGAGATTCCTCATTTCAAACTCAGAAAATTGCTAGGATGCTAATGCGCCACGTATACGTCCGCATGCCATGTAGGCGTCCAAGGCCTAGATTTTTAGGAAACATGCCATTAGGCTTATGTTGCTCTAACACTGGTCCACATGGGTCAGAATTGTAAAATTCTGACCCATGGGATCTTTGTCATCAATGCTTTAAGATGTCATAAATGTAGGAGTTGAGAAAATACAACACCACAAACCCCGAAGATCACCTGCATGCAAATAACCTGTCACAAAAGAAGAGATGGAGACAAACAAGCAAGGGTTCTCTGAAAACTAAAAATGTATATATTAGAGAGAATGAGAGAATGAATTGATATGAAATACAATGGGATCAATCCTTATAAAAAGGAAATCATGCAAACCCTAATAAAACCCTAATAGGAAAAACCCTAATAGAAGCCCTAATAGGATAACATTTAATAATTAATATAATTATTAAATGTCACTTTATGCAAACTAACGTGAAATCTTAAGAAGTGAATAAAGGTAACTTAATCAACATAATTAAGTTAAGACCTTTACTCTAACACCCCCCCTTAAGATGAGCAATAGTGTAGCTACAAACAAATGCAGAAAAGCAAAGGTAACTACAATGCAAGAAGGCAAACATGGATCCCGACAACTAGGCCAGATTAGGTACCCAAATACAACCAAATCTCTGTAAAATGGAAAAATAGAGAAAACCTCATGGGAAAAAGCTCTACTCCAAAAAGAGATGCAGAAAGCCAAGAAGAAGAACATCACTGAAGTAGAAGAAGCTGTAAACAACTATTGAAAGATGACTGCTATGGTGCTGAAAAACCTCCGCTGAAGATAGGATGATCAGGAACAAGAAGACAATAATCTGCATAAGTGCCCATACGACACTACTCGAATCAGATGGAAAACAAAGGCAAACACCTGGAACGAAGATACAAATGGCACAAAAACCAACAGTCTGAAACACTGATCAACTGAGAATGGAAGATTCTTTCCAAGGTGAAACCAAGGAAGAATTAGCACGAACAATATAATAACCCCCCCATAATGTTGAACTGGGAGAGCCTGACAGATCCATTGAAATGATGTGAAACACCCTGTAGTGCATGAAGAAGAAGATACAACATCTGAAAGTGCACAAGAAAGCACCTACAACTAAAAAAGTGGTGTGCAAAACAAAGCACACATGCATGAGGCTGGAATCAGATGATCCACTGTCGTCGTGGAGGGACACTCACTGGAAAAATATGTGATGGAAAAACAAAGGCAAACTACACAACCCCTCATGGCACTTTATAATATCAGTGCGAGTACAAAATATTGCACAACCTTATGTGCAAAATCCCCAAAAGATGCATGTACAATAGTGTGGCACTTTATCTTAGTGCGTTTACATAAAAGATAGCTTACAAATGATGCTCAAAATGTTCTCAAAGGACAAAATGTTGGAAATACATGAAGAACAACCAAAAACAAAGCATCCCATGTAAACAAAAAGATTCCAAGAGCAAATATGTCCAGGTAATCCACCAGAGTGTGAAAACACAAATAACTGAATAAAATATACTTGGAGTGAAATCTGAAAAAATGGCATGGATGAAACTGAAGAGCTCTAAAATACGGTTCCAACGTCGCTGAGATTGCGAAAAACGGAGAAACTGCTCAAAAGATATGAGCTTGAGACTAAAAATAGCCCCTTTGTCTTCAACTGGTTGTAGAATGCAACAATAGAAAAAAGAAGTGATGAGACCCACACCGCTTGAAAGATGAGAAAACCAGCTTTCCGACGATATCTCGTTTGCCAAAAAATGATATTGTATGCCCAAGTTACGGCCTCTAGAATAAATCAGCTCCAAAGAGGGAAAAAACCAGTGCTGGGTTAAATTTGACGGTCATACGGCCGTCGTAGCAAAAACACTAGGTTAAATTTGACGGCCAAACGATCGTCACCGTAAATGCGCGATTGGACTTATTTTCTAAAAAAATGTTTTTTTAAATAAAAAAACAAATAAAAAAAAATTACAAAGTTTATTTTTTTTTTTGGAAAAAAATAAATAATAAAAATAAATCAAAAGGGCCGACGGCTTTGTACCGCCGGCGGGTACACTGCGCAGGGCCTGCGTAGGGTCCCGGTCCGAGGCCCGAGCAAGCCTTAAAAAGGCTCTTATAAACTTTTGGATTTTTTTTTTAATTTTTTTGAAAAATCAAAAAAGTTTACAAGAAATTTTTGCATAAATAATTTTTTTTCACAAATTTTTTCCTAAAAGATGTTAATAAAAAATCCGAAAAAAATTACCAGGCAGGCGGACGGCTGTACTGCAAAAAAATTTTGCTTCAAATTTCGACTTTGTCCAAAATGGACGAATGAACAGTCGATTTAGGGGTTTTGGACTACTGCAGATGCAATGGCGATGTCCGTTTGAGCTGAAAATGCTTCAAAACTGCAGGTATGCCCTAGATCAAGAAAAAAAACTCCAAACCCTTGAAGCTCCAAAAATCTTCAAAACAAGAATAGGAAGCAGTAGGTGTGGAGCTTTGATACCATGTAGGAGTTGAGAAAATACAACACTACAAACCCCGAAGATCACTTGCATGCAAATAACCCGTCACAAAAGAAGAGATAGAGACAAACAAGCAAGGGTTCTCTGAAAACTGAAAATGTATATATCAGAGAGAATGAAAGAATGAATTGATATGAAATACAATGAGATCAATCTTTATAAAAAGGAGATCATGCAAACCCTAATAAAACCCTAATAGGAAAAACCCTAATAGAAGCCCTAATAAGATAACATTTAATAATTAATATAATTATTAAATGTCACTTTATGCAAACTAACGTGAAATCTTAAGAAGGGAATAAAGGTAACTTAATCAACATAATTAAGTTAAGACCTTTACTCTAACAATAAATGCTAGGAAAAAGTGCAAAAATGTGGAATTTCCCTTACGTGCAATTCTGCGACATTACATTTTTTCCCCACTTTAGTGAGCTCGATTTTGGGAAAAATCAGCCACACTAAAGTAGAGAAGAGAAATTTCACCCCAAATTTGAATTTTACGAATTTGCATGCCAAGAAAAAGGGCCTCAGAGGCCACCGAGGTCGAGCTAATTGGAACCGAAGCTGACCCTAGCAACCGAGCTCAACAAATAGCGACAGTGTGGTTTTGAAAAATTGCACAAAATTGTAATATGCAAAACTCAAAATTTAGGTCAATTTCAAAAATTGGACGAAACTACAATGGTGAGAAGAACGATTAAAAAGAATTCATTGATTCAGAAGAAAAATATGATCAAGAGGTGACTATGTGCCCCCTCCTGAGTTTGCCCCATCTAGGTGGGGTAAATTCAAGAGAAACCGAGGAGCCATAAACTCTTAGAAAAATGGGCCTTGGGGGGCCTATATATACATAGGTGGGCCCCTAGAAGGGTCATTTTCACTATTCACTATGAGGAAATTATTGAATTTTGTGAGAGAAAGTTCAGTAAAATTCTGAGTAGGAGAGAGTACGAGGCACCTAGACTGGAGCAGCTAAGGGATGACATTGTCGAGGATTGTGAGGTGGACTAGGTAGGCCTCAAAACATCATTTTTTGTGAATTTTAGCATGTTTTTAGCCTTTTTTTTACCACGTCTAGCTACACAGGCATATTTTTTTGGCGCTACCATCCAAAAGATGCGCTTTTGTCTAGGTTCTATGTTGGAGTCCCATCTCTGCATTGCCATCCCCGAAATGTACTGGTGTCCTTGGGGAATCAATGGTAGACTGGGACATATGCGCGGTGTGCCGACATCTGCACGACGTGCAAAAGTCTTAGTGAATTTTTTGTTTTTAGAATGAAATTCCGTGTTCTAACATAGAAATTTTTCCACTTTTTTGTAAGACTATCTTGGAATTTAGGAGCATCTTGATGGGTGAGCTTATCATCTGGTTTGTGAGCAGAGGGATCGTCTTAGTGACGATGAGGTCACACATCTGTAGTAGGTCGATCTTTGGCATGTGTTCACCATGCCAAAGACAAACTATCATGAGAGGATGCTGACAACCCTGATGGAGCGATGGGATGCCACCACATCATCTTTCTAGTTTCCTACTAGGGAGATGCTAATTACATTAGAGGATGTGTACCGGATCCTCGAACTACCCATCCATGGATGACGAGTGGCCATTGACAACACTTGGTCAGTGTGGGAGCAGTTAGAGGGTGTAATCTACTACTCGAGGTAGACTGATGATGATGACGGAATGGGGCACATCTACATGCACTTGTATGACTAGGCACAAACCACTACACCACTGCTACGTCGAGTGATGGTCATGACTGGATTTTCGGATCACGATAGATGGGCGAGGCTCTCACTGACATGGGGGCCTCATCCATACTATTCACAAGATGGTAGAGCACCGGACAATTTTTCCTGGGGCCACAACATGTTGGCACACCTATACTAGGAGCTGGGGTGGTACGCCCATTATGAGTATTGAAGCCTTATAGTGTGCACACTTTTGTAGGTGTGGGATTTCACCCACATTATGTGCACGAGGCCAGTTAGTTTTCCCCAGTTGTGGCTGTACCATGTCCCCATGGCCCAATGGTATGATGTCACAGGGTAGTGGAGACATGGATATCTACACTTTTGGTGATTGTAGTTTGATACACTTACTCTAGACCGGGTAAGATGGAGACCCTATCATTACTTTAGATGGGTAGATGATAGCAGGTATCTCAGGAACCTACAATGAGACTATTTTCTTGTAGGTCACCACGACCACATTATTGTACCATACTATAGGAGTTGAGTCATGCCACAACATGGCCATGTCTAGACTATTTCCCCTGATGTTCCCACATACACTTGGGCCTTTACGAGTAAAACGAGACTCAAGGACCATCCCCACCCTACCATCACTGATTTTGTCCCTTCAGATGATGATGAGCCCAACGAGGATCTATCTCCCATAGCATCGAAAGATAATGTTGACATTGCTATGGATTTTAAAGGGTGGTGGTATAGGCACCATCCCCATACAGTGTTTGGTGAGTGTGCCCCCAGAGGGGATCTGGGCCCACAAGGGGACATTGCACCACCAACATGACAAAATAGGTAGCGAGGGCGGTAGTAGGCTAAGGAGGAGGAGGAGGCAACATCATAGAGGCTGAGGTAGTGACAGAGGAGGTTAGAACCTCCACCAGCTACCCTTGTCTTGTCGACACTAGTAGCACCTATTGTCACAGCGGTGGAAACCTTGGTGACACTAGGATTGAATACCGATGCAAGTGGTGTGGGTCCTAGTGTCTCTCCTCACCCTGACCCCACATGGCAGTTGAGGGACCCAGGTATACTGAGCATGTCATTTTCAGTACCTTCAATTATTTTTTCTTTTGATTGTACACATATGTCATGTGATATTGATTCCATTCTTTCTTTTTATGTTTGTAGGGGATGCACAAGGATGGATTGGCCTAATGGCTCAATGCATATTAAAGGTGACCCCTGACGTTCCTATTCAGGGGAAGGTTCTTGAGGCTTACTAACTAGTTTTTTGTGAGGTGACGCGCCCACATTTTTGAGCCAGTAGCGCATATAAGGACCGCTTACAAGGAGTAGGGAGTGGAGATAGTGTAGTTGATGCAAAGGTGACCACTCTTTGACGACAATGTGACCAAATGTTGGGGGAGCTGTGGATGGTGCTTAACAAGAAAGACGTGGCCATGATGAGGTATAATGTCATTGAGTAGGTGCGTGAAGCCCTTCAAATCCACCTCGATGACCTTGACAAGTAGGTGATAGTCATGATCTTGAAAGATACTGAACAACCACGAAAAGAGTTGACACAAGCGCAATTCATGATATGCCCCCTATATGGAGAGATCAAGGAGATGCAAGTAGCTTTGTCTGCATTGTGCTCTCATCAATCTAGGTCCATTACCACTATGTAGCCTCTCCCCATACCACAACAATAGTAGCCAGAGCCAAAGGGCTTCGGGAGCCACACGTCATAACCATAGGGACCTCCCATTTTGTGCAACAGTTTTGTAGTGAGATATATACTTTTTGTAGATCTTCTGTATAGACATATATTCAATAGCCACTCATTTTTGACAGTAGTGGCCTGATACATGTATATGAAATTTGATACATATATATACTAGTTTCAACATCATGGAATTGTGTATTTTGATGTGTACACTTCTTTACTTTCATGTATGTTGATGTAATGGATATTCTATGCTTGTATGGATGTATGTTCACATTAGATGCTAATATGATTTAATGAACACATAAATATGTATGTTAAATAAATATAATGATGATCTAACTACGTTAAAATATGTAATGTAATGCCTGGATACATAGCATAGCAAGACACATGTATGCATATTACACACACACACACATGGTCATATCATAACACAATTTTTTTCATAATGTGTTAATGAATAATGTCAACATTGTTGGATGTTGTGGTTATGTTGCTAATATGTGGTTGTCATTTATCTCAACAATAAAATTCACATACCTTAACTCACATCCATTACACTTATCTCCAAAGATATCTTGTATATATATATATATATCTAATTTTCTCATATATAACAATCAGGCTAGCTTCACAAAAATTCTAAAAAATAATTCAAACGTGTCATACAACTATATGTCAGCATGGATTACACAAACAAAATCTAATCCCTTTCATCTTCAACTTCTTATTAGGTCAGCCAACAATAGACCTACAAAAAGTAAACAAAAAAAAAATGATGTCATTGATAACCACGATCATCTAAATGCATGAGATCCTATCCATGCATGCTTCTATCAACCAAAAATAATTTCCCAAAAACTAAAGTAGCAACTATGACCATAGAGGAAATCCATAGAAAAATACTAGAGGATTAACCTACATTACTAGCTCATAATACCATATCAACATGACTTTGAATCTTGTAGTTGCAACTCATATATCATGGTGACATCAATGGAAACAAAAATTGTATCAAGAGATGTGATATTCTTCATTCTTCCAACAATCTCCCCTTTTTTCATTGATGGAAACATGTTCCAAAAGAATTTATAAACTTTCTATGTTCAAAGTATACTTTATTTCTCTTTCTACTCTCCCCCTTTGACATCAAGGACAAAGCTCGATAAAAAACATGACAAATATATACATAGCCTAGTCCAGGATGCACAACACACATAATTAAGCCACTGAACTCCCCCTGAGGAGTTTATCCCAAACAATTTAAAAACCAAAAAAAATTTACTCGGAGGAGGAAGCACTTTGCAATTCTTGAAGAATGCCTTTCCAGGCCGCTTTACCACTCTCCCAACTCTGCTTAGAAAATATCAACATTTTGTTCAAAGATTCTAAAGAAATAAAAGTTTCTTTAGCCTCATCCAGAGTATCCGAGGTTAGATTAATCTTATCGAAATTCTCAGCATTAGCCAAATCATTGGCTACTGAAGCATACTCCATCCTTACACTGTCACCAAATAGGCCAAATTTTTTGATTATCCCTTCTTTTTGCTTCTGTAACATGAATAATTTTTTTGTATGCGCAAAAATGGCATTCCAGGTTGATCTGTCTCTGTCCATAGATACATTATAGGTGCTGGAAACAACAGTCAACTAGGACTCAATGTAGTCCATGAGATATTTTATACTTTGAGTGGCATCAGGACACCTTATGCAATAGGCAAACAAAAATCTAGCTTCATATTCACAGGCCTTTATAGACTCAAGGCTCTTTTCTACATTGGTATGTGCCAAAGCACACTTGTCATGAAGGATCAAAATCCTTTTCTCATTTAGTTTCTCTTCAACTTCCTATTTATCTTTCTCACCTAGTCTTATAGCATACTCCTTGAATGAGTCCAATAGAAGTTTCAGGTTCTCAACCAAAGTGAGAGATGTGTCCACAGACATTTCATGTGTGACATCCTGCAAAGTATTAATAGAATATTCAATGAGCTCAGTTCCCTTTTGATGCATTTTCAAGATTTCTCTTCTTCCAGATGCATGAAATACATCGCCTAACACTATTTTATGTGTAGGGGAAATCTTGTTTAGATATGCATAGCCTTGATTCTTTGGAAGTTTCAGGAGTTCCAAAGGGATTATCGGTTGGAATCTGATCTGTTTAGACAATAGGTCCTTCAAGACATCATACCCCAAGGAAGATTCTTCAGTGGACTTTTGTGATTCTACAACATTTTCCCCTCTATCTAGTGTATGATTTGTAGGTTTAGATTGAAGGCACATTAAAGAGAAATTTTGGAGAAAGTTTTAAAAGTTTTAAAAGTTTTCAAACTTGTCACCTTGCGTTGGAGATACTTGGAAGACTTCTATAGGTTGCAAATTAGGGTTTTGGATCTAGAAATCAATTAGGAAGTATAGAGTAGACATCAAAGACCAGATTTAGACTTTAATGCTCCCAAAATCCCTAACTAGATTGATACACCAGTTCTGGTGTATGAGTCCTAGTTTAGGTCAAAATTTTAGGTTTTGCAGTTTCGAATACCCATTTGCTAGATTCCCATTTTTACACAAAAACCCACATCTAGGACTGATTCGCCCAACTTGGTGTATGAGTCTTATTCAGGATTAAAGTCACTATTTTTAACATTTTAGAGATCCATCTAGTCATCTTTATATTTCTAAGTGCACACATTTCATCTTTCAGCTTTCTATTTCGTTTTACATGCATTTTTAGGTTATTTAGTTAAAGATTGCATAATATTAGGGTTAAGCATTACATCTTGCATTGAATTTTTCTTTCCAAGTCCTAACTTGGTGGTGAACCCTTCATTAGTTTACAATCATACCCTAGGACAACCCTATAGCAAGTTCTCTTTCTTTTTTCATTGAGATCTCTAGGGTTATCCTTGAATGAAATAATTGGAAAGTGAGTGTGCTTTATGTCCTAAACCATACAAAAGCATCTATCCCATTTTCCTATTGTTTCATTTTGGTGAACCCACATTTTTAACATCATAATTTTGATTTGGAGTGCATCATCATCCTAGATCTTTCTTGCATTAGCATTGCATTAGGGTTTGCATTAGTTAATTGGCATTCTAGGGTTTCCAATTCTTGCATTAGTGAAAGTGCATATAATTTGAATTTTTGCATCTTAAATCATACAAAATATGCATTTTCACCTAGGTTATAGATCATACAACATAAAAATCATAAAAAATGAATTGAAAGTTTTTGAAAATTTTGAAAAAAACCCTCACTAGGGCTCATACACCCCTCTGGGTGAATCGGTCCCAGTGTAGATTCTACACTACATTTTTTAGAATTTAAAGCTCTGATTTTGTGCTCCTATTTTCTATTGATACCTTTCTATCCTAATTTATAGACTTTCCGTTCATTCAATTTATTGCATCTAGTTTAAATTAGTTTGTCTTGAGCATTGCTCAAAGTTAAAAAATACATCTAGAACATTTCATTTCATAGTGTTGCATAGTTTAGAATCTAAAATTTGCATCGTGGATATGTGCTTTGGTAAGCTTTGGATGTCCTTGAAGTCCTTAGTGGATGTGCCAATTTTGTTTTTTGCAAAGGACCCTAATGGAATTGAACTTGCTCATGCTCACTCAACTCCTAATGCATGTAATCCTCATGATGTTGACATCATTGGAGAAGATGATGATAGCATTAATAAGTTCCTAAATGATTTCCTTAACAACCTTGAAGCTAATGCATACTTCTAACCATCCATGACACAACCAACACTCCCTATAATACCACCACCTGATATGTTTAGTTACTTACATCTTGAAACTGAGACAAGAACTAAACCTAAGTTTCCTATGAACCGCCAAAAAAATATGCAAACAAGGGAAAGATAATTCCCTTTACTAGGCTCCTAGGGTTTTTCACCCTAGAAGCACTTGGTTTAGGAATATCTCTCTTTCACCTAGTGATATGCCTTTTGGGTAGGTTCATTCAAAGGATGGGGGTTGATTGGATAGGGTTATGTTATGTGTGTGAGAATGTGTGGCTAAGTGTGGCAATGTAATGAAACAAATTAACTAAGAAACATAAACCAAATGTAAATCTAAACTACATGCAATGTAAACTAAATGACCTAAAAGTATGTGTAAGTGTGAATATGTGAATAAGATTAAAACACTTCTTAATACGACATTATATCAAAGATTAAAAAAATTGAACCAATTCAAAACAGTAATCAATTGAAAGCGTCATATTGCTCTCTATCTCCAAAGATTTATTAAATCAAAATTGCTCTCAGATTGTTTAAGCAAATAAGATTGTTAAAATGATAATTCAAAGAACAAGATGATGCTAATGCAATACTAAATGATAAATAATGTAAACTAGCATGACATGGACATGAAACAAATAATTGCAGCTACAGGAGGCAACCATGGTTGAAAACTTGATTGCTTGATGCTTGATGCTTGAATGGTTGAATGCTTGATGCTTGATGTGTGAATGCTTGATGCTTGATGCTTGAATTCCTGCTGAGTAAGAGTGCATAAACTTGATTATCTGGATCCTTTCTTGGTTCAATGAGGCTATATTTATAGATTTCCTGGCTGTAGAAATGCATAAGGAAAGCTTTGAGAGGCTTGGATTCAATCTGGAGGATTGAATGGTGAAAGATGGAGGAGATTGAGAGAAAAATGGAGATTGTCTCTACCCATGAAAACACCAGGCAAGAGAAGAGGAAGGATTGAGAGAAGATTTTTGAATTTGTCTACAATTTGTCTCCAAAATTTCCCGTGAAGTTTCAAAGCATTAATTGTGACATATTTTAGACATAGATTAGACATAGAATATTTAATTCATTTTTGAGAGAATATAGATGGAATATTCCTTGTGCTTTAATTCAAATATTTTGATTTATTTAAATTAGCAAAAGAGGGATAAATAATTTAATAAAACGAACTATAGGATAGTTGTTTATTAAATTAAATAGAAGAATGTGGCAATTAATCAATAAAGTATTTTGATTTTTATTAAATTAATTTGAGATCAATGTGATAGAATAAAATAGGGATTTCATAATTAAATCGGACAAAGTATTTAATTTTATTTATTTAATTAAGATGGATTTAAATGTGAACTATATAAATAAATATTTCTATTTATTCAATAGTAGAGGAATTTAGGATAATTAATCAAATAATTTGTATTTAATTAATCGGAATGCTCCAGACCATTTTTAGGTGTATACATTTTTCCCCTCTTCGAAGTGATGTGTTTACGCGTTGCTTCGAAGAAAATTTTGCTGCTACTGCCAGGATCGATGATATAAAAAAATAATTTTGTATGCCCCAGACATTGATTTTCAGATGATTTGATGATAATATGCAGCCTCGGGAGATAAATTAATGATGTGATGATTTTTAGAATTTTTCAAAAATTTGATGATTTTCTGATGATCTGATGAAGATTTGATGATGAAATAATTTATCTCCCGAAAAATGATGACGAAATAGAGCCCTCAGATGAGTTTTAATTAATTTCTTGGATAAAATTAATTAAAATGTAATAAAATCCACCAAAAATACCTTTTCAAAATTTATAAATAGTGCAAAAGGTCATTTTCAAAGTCATTTGTGCTTTTTGAGTTCAAAAATTCCAAGTGATAAAGAATTTTTTGCCAGCTGGAGCAAGATGCCGATTCCCTACCACACTCACCGATTCGAGCGTGTTCGACGTCACCGATGGCCGCCCGTGTATGGACCTCCGATATGTACCCCTTGACCTCCTCGTAATTCATGATTTTCTATTTTTTATGCTTTTTTAGCCATTAGGCGTGTCTAGGTTAGTTTTAGCGCTTTCAAGCCACCCTGTAGCGCTTACAGTCCAATGTAGCGCTTCTAGTAGGTAGTTTAGCGCTTTGAGTTTTAGCACTTGCGCTAAAAACTCTAGCGCTTCCAGTTGGTAATGTAGCGCTTTCGGTGATTTAGCGCTTAGGAGTCTAGAAATAGCGCTTTGGTGCCGGATTTTAGCACTTTGAGACTTTTAGCGCTTCGATTCAGTGGATTAGCGCTTTCAGGGTCTGTTCTAGTGCTTCTAGTAAAGCGGTGCTTTGACAGCCTGTTGTAGCGTTTCGATGCAAAAAAGTAGCGCTTCGGGACTTTTAGCGCTTCAGATACCTGATTTAGCGCTTCAGAGTGCTGAAATAACACTTTTTGAGATTTAGCGCTTTCGGTCCTTGATTTAGCGCCTTTAACTGATAAAGTAGCACTTCTAGATTTTAGCGCTTTGGAAGCCTGTTTTAGTGCTTCCATGTGAGAATTAAATATTTTAAAATTTTAAACTTTGATTGTGTCAATTTTGATCATGTCCATTCTTTTAATTGGTATGATTGATAATCCACATTTTTGATGTTGGATTTGATGATTTAAATAAGGCTAACTCTCATGATAGGCAAGAAGAAATCTTATTCTTGATGATCCTCATGATAGGCGAGGAAATGATTCAATATCTGATAAATCTCATGATAGGTGAGATCTAGATAATGTTTGATGAACCTCATGATAGGCGAGGTTTGTTGATGATCGCCCATGAATTTTGATCAAAAATTCATACCAAATCTTTTGGAATAGACTTGATAGTAGAATGACTTTTGATTTCCTGACATAGTTCACTAATTGTAGATTTTTCGTTATGATGATAGGAGGATCTGGGTACTCTCCAGGTGCGAGAGAGGTTTCCACAGACGACAGACTTGATACCTCATCTGACATTAGATGAGCTTCAGGTGATAGGTCAGTGTGGTCTGACGAGTTTTCTTGATATGCCCTAGATTAAGATTAATCAGGGTCTGTTGACTGCATTGGCTGAGAGGTGGCATAGTGACCACAACACCTTTCACCTACCTACTAGCGAGATGACAGTCACACCAGAGGATGTGGCGTATTTTGCGCATTCCTTTTATGGGGGAGATTGTCACTTATGATTCCCATGGGACCAGTAGTAGAGATGCCCTCCACAAAGTTTTTCAAGATCAGGACACAGAGGGTCCGAGCATTTGATGGTGGAGGATCGCAGATTCCTATGCGAAACTACCAACAGTGCTAGCTGGATTCATTGGAGGTTTCCTTTGCCCTGATCGTAGGTCAAAGGGATTCCTCATTGGTTGGGGTAGGAATCTTGAGAGCATGATGGTACATGGTACAGGATATGCATGGGGGATGTGCATGCTAGCACATATTTATCATGATCTACACTTGGTTGTGTACCTAGGTGCATGTAGTTTATCCGCAGGGATGACCCTATTATAGGTGTGGGCCTGGGAGCATTTTGCTATTTGTCGGTCATTTTCAGTTGCAAATAGACCAACTGATAGACCATATGTTTTCAGATATAGAGGTCGGTTCACACAGGCCCGAATGGGCAAGTTAGAGCACTAGAGACGGGTGTTTGATGGCACCGAGACAGTTATTTGGCGTCCATACCTCGAATGTGAGTAGTGGGACGAGGATGATATAGTGTTGGGATTTCTTTCTGATTCTATGTACCTCATCGGTCGGACACCATTTGTATTAGAGAGATTCTTACTTTGTCAAGTATACAGATAGTATGGCATTGTTCAGAGCATGCCACAGGAGTAGCCCATTATGCATGGCGACAGATGGATATTCCTGATTGGGGTCCCACACTATCATATGATGTTATTGTAGCGAGATACAAGACATTACAACCATCTCCCTGGGACATGCAGAGGGATATTGCAGAGGCATCGGTTATTGAGGAGTATGCCGCATTCCTAGCCTTGGTCCCCCATCCTCGCATTACCATTTCGGACGAGCCAACACCTTTACCTGTAGAGGAGGATGTGGCAGAGGGTTTTGCAGGCAGTGGGGATGGAGATGATTCTTCATCAGGCAGTAGCTCAGAGAGCAGCAACAATGGTGACAGTAGCAGTAGTGATGATAGTGATGGCGGTGGTGGAGGAGACAAAGGGGCAGGACCAACCATCAGTAGTGCTCCTTCTTCTAGCAGGCCTCACAAGAGGTGAGCGGTGATGGTGCCAGCAGTGGATCAACAGAGATAGATAGCTGGGCTCCAGACACAGGTCTAGACTTTGTAGGGGTAGTTGGTACAGGCTCGGGGTATGCTTGTGTAGACCCAGACTCAGATGTAGGCACAGGCTTAAGCCTTAGCACAAGTACAGGGACAGTTAGCTGTTATGCAGACGCAGGTTGATACCTTGATAGCTAAGTGAGACAGTGCTCGACAGATTGCTGAGAGTGCACAGGAGACAGCGGATACTCTCCAGAGAGTGGCTGATGGCACCTCTATAGGAGATTACATGAGAGAGGTTCTGCGGGCTGGCTGAGAGGCAGAGTTCTATAGAGGATGATATCATGATGCAGTGCCTCTGAAGCGCAGAGTCAGCTATGCCCTGTCGAGATCTAGGCAGACACATACACAGACAATGAGCGAGGGGGTGACACAGCCTCCACGCCAAGATCCCAGAGATCCTGGTTCCTTCGGGGGTGGTGGTGGTACAGGTCTTGTTCGGCCTGCACACTTTGGCAATAGCAGATCGTAGAGACTATTGTGAGCCTCTATGATGTATATTACGATGTAGCTTATTGTTGATGATGTATTTTTAGACCAAACTTCATTGTATATTTGACATTTGATATATATATATGAGATGCAGTTTATATGATGATTTCTATGTGATGGATGCATTTATTATCTGATGTATGCAATATGTGATGATTTTATTGTGATGTAATGATGTATGTGTAGAATAGATGACATGTGGATGATTTTATGATTTATGAGTCTCTTAATGATGATCTATATGGATGCTTAAAATGTGATAATATGTATGGATGGATGGTAAATAATGTATGCATATTTTTTCTGGATAGATGATAATGTAATGATGTAATGAGAATAAATGGTAAAAAATGATCATGATGTACCCTATGGCACAATTTAATTTATAACTTATTGGATGTATGAATGATAAAATGGATAATGTATAATGAAACTAAATGAGGAGAGAATGATGCTCACCTGTTTTTGATGATTTTTGGATTTATGTCAAGTATACTCAGTCTAATTTTTAGATAATCATTTATTGGAACCCTTTATGCAACAAATACTCTGCAGATAATGCAAAATGAGGAATGCAATCTAATTTTAACATGCAACTATATGCAAAACAATTGTCATTTTAACAATATCTTGTACTTTTTGTCATCATAGAGCTTTATTGAATGTTGAAAGTGAATACAAGTGAAAATGGTTGTGTTAGACCAATGACGACCTGAGTACTACTTTCATGATTTTTGATATTGCAAGCAAACACAAGCATCGAGGTATAATTGAACCGAGATAACCTGAGCATTCATTGCGTAAATAAGCAGTGATTAATCATTTTAATGTGTGAACTCTGAATGTCATCGGTGATAGATTTGCATAGCACATCCCCCGACAATTCATACATTTATATGATTAACTTATAGACAACAGATAATAAAACATCATTCTTCTTCCTTGTTCCTCTAGTGCAATACATCATTGAGTAACTCCAAAGAAACGATAATCAAAAGTATAATTTATCCATTGGTGACTTAAAGTGTTTCATTCATTATTCAGATTTTAGATCATCCATCCCGATTTTGTGATGTTTTTGGATTTTTGAGATTTTTGATAAAAGACCTAACCTAGTAACGTATCTTAGGGGTCTCGGGGACTAATCAAAGATTAGCCTTGCCTACGTTACACATGCAGAGACCACGTAGTTCGACTGACACAGACCTATGTTTTTGGATTTTGCTTTTTTAGACTTAACTTTTCGACATGTTTTTGGATTTTTGATAATGATATGAATGGTTGATGTCTTTCTGATGTGATTGACGTTGCGCTTTGATCTTTGTTTCTATTTTTCTGCTACACTATTGTTCGCCCTTTGGTGAAATCGATGCATTTGTTTCCCCTAGTGATATCCAGATGTTGCCCCCAAGCTTTGGAGTGATACTTGACTATGTGAAAATGATTTTTTATATGGATGCAAAGATGGCAAGATGAATGACATGATATGAAATGGTACAGACTGGTAGACTAATGATCCTGATATACATCAAAATAGATGGGAAAGCTGATCTTAGAATCACATACGATGCCTATTTCCAGGTTTTCACCATATGCTTTGATTACACTCTTCATGTTTTTGTATTTTTCTCATTTTTCTCTTTTCTTTCTTTTTGTATTTTTATTTTTATTATTATTATATATATATTTTTTTGTATTTTGTGTTGCCAAGATGCCTGTTTGCTAGGTTTTCATCAAGGAAACAATTTTTCGAAGTTTGACCCGTGCACTAGGAGATTCAAGCATAGAATTTTTGGAGATGAATACTGTTGATAGGTTCATCAAACAAATCCCCTTCTGACGTTGATAGCTGATATTCACCTGATCCATATACTGATGTGATGACAAAAGGACCAAGTCAGTTAGGCTCAAATTTCCCTTTCTTCTCCCTGTCTTGCTGATTCCTAGGGTTTTCTTTTAGTACCAAGTCACCAATTTGAAAGACCCTTGGTTTTACCCTATGGTTGTAACTTCTTGACATCCTCTGTTGATAAGCCGTTAGATGATTAACATCTTGTTGACGATGCTCATCCAACAACTCCAGTTCCTGCACTCTAGATACCCTATAGTCTTCATCTGAAATGATACCTCTGAGTGATACACGTAGGGATGGAATCTCAACATCAATGAGCAATATAGCTTCCGAACCATATACCAAGGCATATGGTGTAGCTCATGTTGGTGTTCTGATGCTTGTTCTGTAGGCCCATAGTGCAGGATTGAGTTGAACATGCCAGTCACGTCCAACATCGTTAACCGTCTTTTTGAGAATTTTGAGTATTGTTTTGTTGGAGGCCTCTACTTGGCCATTCCTTTGAGGATAGTACGGTGTTGAAAACCAATGTTGGATATGAAACTTATCACATAGTTCTTTGACATCTCGATTCTTGAATGGTCATCCATTATCAGTGATAATGGATTGAGGGATTCCATATCAACATATTATGTAGTTCAAAATGAAAGAGGAAATCTACTTCCCAGTGATGGTAGTAAGAGGTACTGCTTCAATCCATTTTGTGAAATATTTAGTAGCTATTATAATTAACTTGTGTCCATTAGATGAATATGGATTGATTTTTCCTACCAGATCGAGGCCCCATTGACAAAAAGGTCATGTTGATGTAAAGGGATGTAGTTCCTATGTTGGTGCATGAATCAAATTGCTGTGAATTTGACACTTTTGGCATTTCTTGATAAACCGATAGGATTCTTTCTCCATGCATGGCCAATAATATCCCAAGCGGAGGAGTTTCTTAGCTAGAGTTATCCCACTCGAGTGAGTGCCACAAATACCCTCGTGAACTTCTCGTAGGGCCGTTTCAAACTCGTTGTGTTCTAGACATTGGAGTAAAGTACCATCAAGACCTTGACGATAAAGTATGCCAGCGATCAAAGTATGTCGTGCGGATTGGTGGATGAGATTTCATTTTTGGTTCTAGGATAGATCAAGAGGAAGGACATCATTTTTTAGATAGGCATAGATTGTTTCATAGATGGAGGTTTCTGTGGTTTCGATATGGTAGATGGTAGCAGATTCTGGAAAATCATCCTTCGGACATGCTTTATTTAGGTCCCTAAAATCCATACATATTCTGATACTATTGTCCGGCTTGGAAACAAGTAGAAGATTTGATATCCATTTGGCATAATCTATAGACCGTATGAATTCAACATCCAATAATTTCTTTAGCTCCATTTTGACCATCAATGTGATGTGAGGATGCATTTTTCTTAATTTTTGCTTGACAGGCTTGATTCCTATGGGCAAAGACAAGTGATGCATAAGCAGATTTGAGTCTAAGCCTGGCATATCAGAATATGACCAAGCGAAGTTGATGCTTCTTTCTTTAAAGAATTGGATGAATGCCGGTCTTTCTTGTTCTATCATGGATTCCGCCAGATTTAGGATTTTTGCCTTGTGTTCAGTGCCAATATTCACAGTCTGTGTTGGTTCCACTAGGACTGATGATCTTTCATGATAGTGTTCTGGAAGAGTGTCAAATCTTCCATCTTTAAGTGCCTCAGAAAGGTTTTCACTGTTAGATGTGTTCTTTATTTTTACTTTTTCCAGATCTAATGCTGCCATAGAATGGTTTTCACCATTAGATCTATTTTCCCTATTGTCATTTTTGCAACTAGAAGATTTGACACCCTCCTGCCGAGTTGTGTTGTTATGAGCATTATAGATAAAAATTTGGACCAGGTTCAGCATGACATAGGGAGTTTGTGATGGCATCTTCGTTTGTAAATATTGGTATATTCAAAGGTTCGATAGGTTCCCAGTCAATGAGTTCAGGATGGATTAATGGCATTTGGTTATCAGGTTCTTTCAAGGCGATGGATGTAAGGGTGTGGATAGCCATTTCGTCATAATCGTTTATTGGAATATCGAGGTCCATGATGGTACTTTCTTCCAGATTGTCTAGTTCGCTCGAGGTCTATTCATCCCCACTTGAATCATCGATATTTAGTGACTCTCCCACAATTGGTCTAGATCCAGAGCCTTGGCCCTCCTCACGTGTGGGTGTATATTGTTGGATGACATCAATATGAATATCTGTAAAAGATACATCAGAACATGAATCCCATTCATACTCATTGGAATCTGTTTTAGAACTATTTCTAAGTTGAAGAATTCTTTCTACAACCTTCTTCTCGACTTCCTATTTTTCTTCATTAGAGTATCCTAGTCCTGGCTTCTCCTTTGAGTGGAGAGTGAGGGGTGCAATAGGCTCTATGATTCCATCATTTCTTAGTCCAACAGGTCCTTGTCCTTGATATCCCATTTTTTCTAAAATAGCTTTTCCTTTTCCATATTTATTGGTGTTGATGTTGATATTTTTGATGCCGATTTCTGATGTAGAAGGGACCTCATCTTTGTATAGCCAATCCAAGATTGGTTTATTGTCTGGTTCATCCTCTATTGTACCCTTTTTGACAAATGTTTCTTGAAGAACTGTGACTGGTAATGATGTTTGAGGTTTTATCATAGATGGTTGACCATATGTCTTAGGAGATGGAATTAATTGTGATAGGTTAAGTGATTGCTCCATAGAATATGTTCCCATTCCTTTGTCAATTAGTTGGACTTGCTTTTGAAAACTGTGCGATAAAGAAGTTTACTGATCCAATTTATCTGTTGATTGAATTTCAACAGGACTTGTCTCTTTTTCTTTACCTTTCTTCTCTACCCATTTTGTAGTGATGCTTGGATGTTGTTCGTCTTTGGATGATGATGCTTCCCTGTTGTGTGGTATGAAGGTATCTTGAGAGATCCTAAGGGTGTCACAGTGTTGTGGGTGATTGTAATTAGTAGATATAGTCACCTCTTGTCCATTTACGTGGAACTTCAAACATTGATGATATGTCGAAGGGACAAATTTCATTTCATGGATCCATGGTTGGCCCAAGAGAATGTTGTATGTTAATTCTTTCTCCAACACTTGACATGCAATATGTTTCATCATGGGCCCCACTTGGATGGGTAGCACAATCAAGCCTTTAGATGATCTCTCTTCTTCATCATATGCATTGATAGTCATTTTTCTACGGGAATCAATAGCATCATCTGAATATCCTAGTGCACAGATTAACTTGAGAGTGCAAATATTCAGACCAACTCCCCCATCTATTAAGACTCTCTTGACACGGTGATTGTGGATTAAGACCTCAATATGGAGTGCAGTATTGTGTGGATGGTTTAGCGAGATATCATCCTATTCAGAGAATGATAGACAATGTGGGGTAGTCAAATGTCCCACCATAGCTTGAAATTGGTATACCTCTAGATTCTTTGGTACCGTAGTGGCAACTAAAGCTTGTTCGAGAACCTCCTTATGTGATGGTGATATTTTAAGGAGCTCTAGTATTGATATCTGAGCAGGAATATTTTGCAGTTGATTGACGATGTTATAGTGAGACAGAGGTGGAACTGCGTGTGTAGACCCAATTCCTTTTAACATGACCTTGGATTTCCCCCCTAGTTGTTACATTTATTGGTTGATGCTCTTGATATTCTCTAATTTTTATGACATTGATTTGATTATCAGAGTTTGATATGTTTGGGAGCAAGTCTGATGGAGTAGTGTTGTTGATTTTGGGTTTGTCAATGTTGTGACCGACTATGTAATCACTCTCTATTCTAGATAGGCAAAGGATGGTGGTGTCAAAGACATGGTTGACATTCTTCCCTTTGTTGTATGAAGATGATGATTCTCCTTTGTCATAGTTTGGCAAAGGATCTTTGAAAACTGAGTGATCATTGTTGTTTTGTGGTGTTTCCACATAGGCTTTGTTGTTGTCAATCAAATCTTGTATCGCATGTTTCAACTCCATACAATCGTTAGTTTTATGACCTTTGTTGTTATGGAAGTTGCAATAATCAGCGTCATTCCACCATGGTGGTTTGAACTTAGGATCCTAGAATCGAGCTTCTCATGCAGTGATAAGGCCACTAGCGACTAGTTCTTTCATTGCTGATTCTATTGATTGACTTAAAGGTGTGAACCTTTGCCGATTTGATGGTTTCTGATATGGTTGCGTTTTTATGATCTCGTTGTTTTGTATGCTTTTTGACTTGACAAGTTGGTCGTTGTTTTGATTCTTTGATATAGATGCTGTCAAGTTAAATACCGGTTTGACATTTTGGGAATCAGTTGATGTTTCGTTGATAGTTGTGTTGTGATTCTTTTGCCAAAATTTCAGCTTATCACTGCTTGAGTATTGATTTGAGGAGTTATTTGTGTTATTCGTTTTATCATTGAAATGTTTTATAACTCCTCTTTTGACTAAAGCTTCTTCAATTTTCAGATCATTTTCTATGAATTTTTCGAATGTGGGAGGACATTGTAATTCGAGTCTATAACTCATTTCCTCCATCAAATTTTCAATGAATAACTCCATCTTTTCTTCCTCAGGAATTGATCTAGGATATCTAGCGAACAAGTGTCACCATCTTTGGAGAAAAGATAAGAATGTTTTACCCTTGTTTTGCTTTAGATTATAAAGATCTTTGATTGTTACATCGTGTTGGATGTTGAAGGAGTATTGAGAGATAAATCTGTTGATGAGTTCCTCAAAAGTTTTGATACCGGGTTTTAACTTTAAAAACAACTCCATGCATGATCCTCCCAAACTTCTTGGGAATAGTCTCATTAAATAAGTCTCCTCTTGGACAAACTCAAGAATCATTTTTTTGAATTCTCTGATATGATCAATTGGATCCATTCTTCCATTATACTTACCATATTTTGGGATCTCACAATGTCTCAGAAAAGGTATCAAGCCGATCGTTGCATCGAAAGGATAAGGACAAATGTCCTATATCACATATCTCTTGGTAGTCCATTTCTTCATATCTTGTATTTGTTGTTGCAACAGTTGCATTTGAGATGTTAAAGCGGCAACTAGATCTATCATTTGCGTAGGTTGAAAAATTTCATTCTCACTTGTGCTAGGTGCTTCCTTTAGATGGTTTACATCAAAGTCTTTTGGAAGTTTGGCCCTTGATTCAGCCAACATCAAAATATATTTCTCCATATCTTGTTCTAGAATCTTTTCCATAAATATATGAAACTTGGGATCTTGTTGAGTTGCTTGGATGTCCTCTGGAGTTATTTCATTTTTATCATTTCGGTTCAGGTTGTTCCAAGGATTTTCTTCCGCCATTGCTTGAGATTTTAAAATTTCTTTCTCTAAGAGTTTCTGTTTTTGGAACCTAGTGAAGATTGGCATACAAAATTTTACCCTTTCTTCCGAAATGTTGATCTTATTTGCTCGAAAAATGTCAATTTAAACTTTTAACAAAGTTGAATAAGATGACTGATCTTATTGATTTGGCTATGTTAAAAATTTGATTACTATACTTAGTTTCATGATGAAGGATGATAATATCCTGATGATGAAACTATAGTGTAGTAACCGATTGTGTATTTGATTTTGACACTTGTGATTTGCAAGATCTTGTTTCAGTTGATAAGATGGAAAGTTTGTATTAAACCTATCTATTTTCGGTTGCTAGACAGTGATTCTGATAAGAAGAAATTTGATTTTGATGAAAAATGTGGATAAAATGATAGATTGATGGACTGGTATAAATTTTGAACTCTTTGTTTTGAAAATGCTAAAACAAAGAACAAAAGCGCTATTTCCCAGAAGCGCTAGAACAGAGTTCCAAAGCGCTGAAACAGGTGATAGAAGTGCTATCTTGACAGAAGCGTTAAAACAATGCTCGAAATCGCTGTAGAAAATGATGGAAGCGCTACTTTACAGAAGCGCTAAAATAGTGCATGAAAGCATTGTAGAATTGATGAAAGTGTTGTTTTACCGAAAGCGCTAAAATACAAACTGTAAGCGCTGAAATAGTGCCTGAAAGCGCTATTTCATAGAAGCGCTAAAATAATGACTAGAAGCGTTGAAATAGGTTTCCCAGAATGCTTAAAAATAGAAGTTTACGACTCTCTATTATAAAATCTGATCTGGCCTTGTGGCATACTGTATTAGGGATTGCAGAAGATAAGAAGGGTGAATCTGTTGACTACGGTTGTGGAATTGTGTGAGATCTCTTCTTTGAAATAAGGCTCGTGAATAGAGCAGTTCTACTGCGTAATCTAATGTGTGACCCCTAGCAAAATCATGATATTTGTGGATGAATGTTCGATGTTGTAAAAAGAGTTTCCGATTTTGATATAGAAAACGCTGCCTCCTCAATTTATTTCTATAACCGAGAGGTTTCTTGGGTTTTGTGACTTTGATTTTTCTTTTGAAAAACGTGGCGGACTTCCACTTTCACAGCATGGATTATTTGATATGACTTGACTTTGTTGGTTTTCAGGATGATCTTTAATCTGATTTTAATGAATTTGTGAAAACATGGCAAGCAATTGTGGATAAATATTTTTAATTGAATAGATCGTGTATGTTCAAGAATCACAAATGATTCTTATTGATTTTCATGGGTTGTTTTGACAATTGTACACAAATTAAATAGACTCACACTTAAGGACAAGTAGGTCATCATTATACTCACAACCCACATCTTGAATTACGTTGACTCACACAGCTATGTCACCCCCTAGAGGGCGCCCGTGTTTTTGTCATTGACAGACGCATACTCAAAGTGATAGAAGTGGATACGAAATCCCCTGAGCAAGCGGTCCTTGGTAATTATATGGTGAGTGTCTTGGGGGTAGATTCTTCCCCCCCCTTGCATTGCGAGTATGACAATGTATGGATACTGACTCTGCGAGAAACTACTCTATGGTTCGTAGATAGGGTTCCGTTTGGTGCGGCAAATAGATAAACTCCCTCAGGAGACCTCCCAATCTTTAGAACAAAGATTTTGGGGATGGTTATCTTACTCACTACCGTCAAGTTGGACTTTCATCGACAACTTGCATTTTTATTACAGTGGGTTGGAAAACCTAGCTTTGGTTGTTCCCACTTAGGTTGTTCCCGTAGGGTGAGTACTTTTTCCCACTATGACAGGCCTGATAAAGGATTTAATAAAGAGTAAATGACATGAAGTAAAAGTGAATCTGACACTTTGGTCACCCAATCAAAGGGAGAGCATAAGCCTAATCACCACAAGCACAACATATAACTTTGTCTCTTTTTAAGCCCAAAAAGAAATTTTCTAATCTATATGAAGGTGTTGCTTCACAGAAATCATGATGTTCTTTTTAACTTCTACTGTAAGAATGTGATGACTATCCTAGGATTGATAGATTTGCTTTAAGAAAAACAAGAAAATGACTATCCTAGGATTGATATATTTTAGGAACTTTGAAGTGACTATCCTAGATTGATCAATTTTAGTCCAACTGTGAAAAAATTAAAATCTGGCCGCGGATGTGTCAGATCCAGACCGATTTTTACAAAAGCATTGGAATATTGCACCGAAGCACTAAAATAGTTACCTGATGCACTAAAACCCGAAAGTGTTGAAACAAGACATCGAAGCGCCCAAGTTTGACATGGAAGCACAAAAACACCCGATGCGCTAAAATAGTGACCGGATGTGCTAAAACAACGACTGGAAGCACTAAAGTCGAAAGTGCTAAACCAGTGACCAGAAGCGCTAAAATAATGACCAAAAGTGCTAAAACTTTTAACGGAAGCGCTACAAGAAAAACATGTCGAAAACCTACATGACACTTTCCAGAAAATTGATAATTTTGATAAAATTGGGGTTAATGCCCCACGGTGGGTGCCAAATTGTAAGTGTGAATATGTGAATAAGATTAAAAAACTTCTTAATACGACATTATATCAAAGATTAAACAAATTGAACTAATTCAAAATAGTAATCAATTGAAATCGTCATATTGCTCTCTATCTCCAAAGATTTATTAAATCAAAATTGCTCTCAGATTGTTTAAGCAAATAAGACTGTTAAAATGACAATTCAAAGAACGAGATGATGCTAATGCAATACTAAATGATAAATAATGTAAACTAGCATGACATGGACATGAAACAGATAATTGCAGCTATAGGAGGCAACCATGGTTGAAATCTTGATTGTTTGATGCTTAATGCTTGAATGCTTGATGCTTGATGCTTGATGCTTGATGCTTGAATTCCTGCTGAGTAAGAGTGCATAAACTTGATTATCTGGATCCTTTCTTGGTTCAATGAGGCTTTATTTATAGATTTCCTGGCTGTAGAAATGTACAAGGAAAGCTTTGAGAGGCTTGGATTCAATCTGGAGGATTGAATGGTGAAAGATGGAGGAGATTGAGAGAAAAATGGAGATTGTCTCTACCTATGAAAACACCAGGCAAGAGAAGAGGAAGGATTGATGGAGGAGGATTGAGAGAAGATTTTTGAATTTGTCTCCAAAACTTCCTGTGAAGTTTCAAAGCATTAATTGTGACATATTTCAGACATAGATTAGACATAGGATATCTAATTCATTTTTGAGAGAATATAGATGGAATATTCCTTGTGCTTTAATTCAAATATTTTGATTTATTTAAATTAGCAAAAGAGGGATAAATAATTTAATAAAACGAACTATAGGATAGTTGTTTATTAAATTAAATAGAAGAATGTGGCAATTAATCAATAAAGTGTTTTGATCTTTATTAAATTAATTTGAGATTGATGTGATAGAATAAAATAGGGATTTGATAATTAAATCGAACAAAGTATTTAATTTTGTTTATTTAATTAAGATGAATTTAAATGTGAACTATATAAATAAATATTTCTATTTATTCAACAGTAGAGGAATTTAGGATAATTAATCAAATAATTCATATTTAATTAATCGGAATGCTCCAGACCATTTTTAGGTGTATATAGTATGCAATACAGAAAGTAAATGGAAAGTTCAGGGCTTGTGCACCTAGAAATGAGATGTTGTAGATGAATGGCCTTAGAATGCTCTAGAAGTTTTCTGAAATCAGCAGAGGGACACTCATGCCAAGTTGGGCGACCTAGTCCTCCTGTCAAGAAAATCTGCCAAAGTGGGTTTCTGTCAAATGGTTACCCAGAAATGTAAAATTCCCCAAAAAAAAAGCTCAAAGGGACTAGGTCGCCATTATGGGCTACCTAGTCCTCTTCTGGGTTTTTAAGGATCTGAGAGTGGAGATGTGAGCCTTTGGTCTGTACTCCAGATCCCAACAGGTGTCTGGTTTAGATTCTGCAGAAAATGGGCTAAAAGAGGTCTCCAAGCTTGAACTAGGGCTTTGTTGACTTAAATGGCTTTGATGAGTTGAGATCACCTTCTTGGCACCTTTCTTCTTGACAAATCTACAAAAAAAACTGTAAATCACATGCAAAGAGGAGACAAGGGTTAGAGTTAAATATTAGGGGTTTTCCTTAGTCAAACCCCTTAGATGATAATCAAATCCAAATGAGAAACAAGTAAAGGAGAGATGATTGAATGATAAAGTAATGTAAACACTTACCAAATCCTTTGTTGAAGATGTTTGCAACATGAAAGAATCAACTCCAATGGAGATTGCTTGAAATACCTTATGCTTGAATGCTTGCTTGGGAAACTTGAGTGCAAGAGTACTTGTGAAGATTGAGTGAAGGTGGAAAAATGGACTAAGGAGAGGTCAAAATGAGGATGAAAACACTTACTTATACATGCTAAACCCTAATTTTCTTGAAAATGACACATGATAGGCCGACCTTAGGGTTTTGGGGGAAAATTCTTGCAAGATTTATGTTTTAATTTTGAGATTTAAGCCTAAAGGGACTAGGTCGCCCCCAAAGTGGCGACCTAGTCCACTTGCACAATTTTAAGTGGTGGTCAAGAATTAAATAGTGATTAATGAGGTTAATCAACCTTGCCTCCTGAAACACACTTTAATCGGGCCTAAAATTACATTAAGGGGACATAATTAGCATTGAAAAGGGTTAATTAGTGATGATAAGCCTAGGAAGATGTGGAAATGTCTTGCAACACTTTACAACACCTTGGAACAAGGCTTGGAAAGGGGTGAAGAGAGGTTGTTTAGGTGAATTATGTTGAAAGGGTCTTAGAAAAGTGAGGAAATGTATTACAACACTTCACAATACCTTAGTAAAACACTGTTAGAATGTTGTTGAATTGCAAGCTTCCAAGACTGAATCAAGGTAAAACAAGGCCAAAATCCAATGGAAAAGGCCAAAATGAATGAAAAAGTGCCAAGGTATACACTTTTTGTTGACACATTTAGCCCCCACTTTAGTGAGAGTATGAACTTAATTCAAACTCACACTAAAGTAGCCGAATCATGCGTGTCAAGCAGGATCTAAAGTACTCATGCTAGTAAGGTGAGATGACTAATGATCAAGCCCCCAAGATCAAGATCCCATGGAAAAATAAACATAAGTATAACATATGAAACAAGGAGTGATGTGAAAAGTCAGATAAAGCTTCAACCATTTGTCCATCTAGTTGTGGATCAGATCTAGGCTCTTTTTTTGAGAGAAAAGGATGTACTCACTCTGGGCTGACGAGACTTTCGGTTGTCCGCTAGGTGAGAATGCCAAAAGGTAGTGAGATACATACACACGGTTGGTATGCACTCACACACAAAAAGGGTGGCTATGGGAAAAGTTGTGCCGTTATTTGGGCTTCTCGCTCAACCATACCAAAATTATACCTCCTGATAACTTTGATAAGGCGCCACAAAGGACAAGGGTGTAGTTTGTGAGACAAGAAAATCTTTGGATGCTTAGAACCCATGAACAAGAGAAAGGTGGCACCACATACATGCAAGTTGTGTTATGCAAGGTGGCCATGTATACACGAATGCAAAGGTGCAAAATGAAAAAAGGTATAATGCAAAAGAGATGTTCAAAGGAGTCTTGTGTAGTTCATACAAGGTCTTTGAATTAGGGAACATTGTGTCTAATGTCTCCAAAAGAGGACTGATCAAAGGATAGAAGATTCACAACTTAGGGGATGCAGTTTGTCGCATCGAGCCACTAAGAGGAATGTAATATGCTAAGATAAGTCACTGTCATGAAGGAAATTACACACAATGTCATCCACCAAGTGAGCGAATTATCGTCTAAAGTACCAAGGCTGCACTAGGAACCAGTGAAAATGCAATAGGGAAATGATGCCAATGTATGCCCCCACTTTAAAGGAATTGCTACACACCGCACTTTGAGCTATTTCTTTAAATTAGAAAAAGGAAAAAATGCAAAAAATGACATGAGAGCCTACTTGGAAAGCTCTATGTCAAGTGATATGTTTCCAAGCATGGCTGCATCATGGAAATGATAGTATGCCACATGTGAGTTAACCTAAGACATGTCATCCACATCTCAAGCTTGCTCTTGTATGGTCATGAGATGTTAACGTCTAGTCAAAAGATGTAACGACAAGTGACATACAAGGACAAGGCTAATGAACTCCTTACCCCCACTTAGTGTAAGGAAAAAGGTGAGCCAAAAGGAGGAAGGTATGCATTAGGGAGAAGAAATAGGTGCCTCCATAGAAAGGAGAGCACCAAGCTCCTTGAGATGTTTGAAGGGTATTGTTTGAAAAAAGGAAGAGAAGAGAGGTAACCCTAAATGTTTCTTGAAAGAGTATGGTATTCAATTTTGCGTCATGTGTTCATTGCATCCATGTGTAGGATGGAGGTGGTGGTTGATACCATAACAATCTCCCAAGTTAGATGAAGGGGTTGTGTGCTTTTGAGAAGGATTGGTTGTTCTATAAGAACACTAATCCTTTTGAGTGTTATGTGTTGCTCCTTCATGAGGGATGGGAGTTATATAGCCCCCATCACCACCATGGGGTAATGTTGTTGATGTAGAACCAAGTTGAGCATATAAAGCATAGGATTGTCTTGGTTTAGGTTGTGAGATTTCACACTCTCCTTGAAAGGGAGGTGTAAGACCCCAATTGTTACTAGAGCTTGTATCTAAGAATGAATTGTTTGTATATGACTCTTTGGACCAAGAGGGTGAGATTTTGGAAATGTTATTAAAAGGAGGTGTAGAATCTAACGACCCCCAATGATCACAAAAGAGTTTTGTTTTAGGTGAAGGGTTAGCATCAACTTGTATAAGTTTGGATTTAGAAGTGAAAGGATTAGGGGAGTTGGACATGTGATTGGTTGATTCGTAGCTTTGTGCATCTACATCAACCATGTATATCTTGTTATTGTACTCAAATTTCATTGTACGGTGAAGGGTGGATGTGACTCCTTGCATAGCATGAATCCAGGGTCTCCCTAGGAGAAGAGTGTATGGAAGGGGTCCTTGTATGATATGAATAGGAGTAGGCAACACTATAGGTCCGAACTTGATAGGTAAAGTGATCATCCCTAGAGGTTTCCTATTAATATTGTCAAAGCCATGAATATGAACATTATTAGGATGAATGAGATTTTTTTCCATGCCAATTTTGTTTTGGAGGTCCATGCTACAAAGATTAATTTCTGCTCCATTGTCTATGAGAGTGTGCCTGACGAGAGTTGCATTAATGATCACCTTTATCATCAAGTGGTCATTCTTTTTTTGAATCTCAAGTGAGGTTAATTCATGTTTAGAGAATGTGATTTCAGACTGGGTTACTAGCATGGGATGGGAGGTGGGTTTGATATTCTTCAATTTTATGTAAGATTCGATCTCCTCCTTTTGTATTTGAGCCATTTCATGAAATAGGAATTTGACTATAGGTGAAATTTGAATAAGATCCCATATAGATATATCAACAGGAGTCTGTTTAAGGTCCTCAACACAAGGGACTCTAAGTTGAGAACATGGGAATGGTGTAGGAGTGGCGTGTGATGCTCTAGATGTTTGAGTCACTATGTTACAACTTAGTGGCTGCAAAACATTGTTATGAATAGAGTACATCATGGATTTTAAGATATCTCTTAGGTTTTTATGTGATTCACTAGTGGGAGGGGACTTACGAGGTTCATTAATTAAAGGAGATCCCACTTGTGTAGTCATAACTTCAAGAATATTGTCTTTAGTTGTATGGGTTGGTGGTGAAGGAGATTCTAATGTCACTTGAGTATCTTCTCCTAGGGAAGGTTTATTGTTTGAAGAATAGGTGTCAAGGTTCACATGTTTTTGATCCATGATAGTCTCCCTAGGAGGAGAGGTTTCAGGAGAACTACAAATCGCATGTTCTTTACATTCAAAGGTTGGTTCTTCGAAAGGGACTCCATCACAAGGAGGGTGATGATCAATGGTGGGATTGTCTTGTTTATTAATGGGTTCCCTAGGAGAAGGGGGACAACTAAGATACTCATGACTTTCATCGATTGTATCTTCTATCAAAAAAGTATCATCTTCGCACCTAGGAGAAGGAAAAATGTTATTGTCATGATTATTTATGATGGTGTTGTTTTGTTTGTTAAGAGAGGTAAGAGGAGAGAAACAACTAGGATTCTTAGAACTCTCAATAATTGGTTCTTCTGACACCAAAATCTCTGCATTACCAAGAGGAGAGAGCTTAGGGGAAGAACTAATATGATTGTTCAGAATGTCCAAGGTTGTATTCTCTATCACTAAAACACTCTCATAGGGAGAGGGTAGGGAAGGTTTCTTAGCAAATCGAGATATATAAGACACTAAAATTGTCTGAACAAAATTAAAAAGCATTTTTAACCGTGTCATGCAGTGTTTCAACAATATGAACAATGTATATGTAAAAATATAGAGCATGTATATATCCAATGTATGCTAAGTTTTAAGAATGTAAACATTGTATATGAAAGAATGAAAAGTAGTTTTAACAAACTTATGCATAGATTTATGAATGTAAACATTGTATAAGAAAAAGTAAAAAGTACTTTTATGAATGTTAAGCACAATTTCAGAAATGTAATCATTTTGCAGATCTAATGATGCAGGTATAGAAAAAATGACCACCCTAAATTGATGATTTCGAGTTAAAAGCATAAAAGGTATGTTCCCAAAACTTTCCAAACTTATAGTATATGGTACTAGGAGGTCTAGGAAGCATAGAAATAAGGTTTCTGATGCTGTAACATGTAGTTAAAAATCTAAACTGGGACTAGGTCGCCCATAATGGCGATCTAGTCACAATAGGGATTTTTTTCAAATTTTTTGAGTTGTTTGAGTGGTTTTGATGTGTGTCAAGCTATATGATGTATTAATAAGGTGAAAATGTAGAAGTTTAGATATTTTGAATGAAAATATATGTGCAAAGATACATGCTAACATGAACAAACCCTAGGATACAAACAATGCAAGATTTTTCCTAAGATGAGATGTGAAATTAGAAGATTAACAAGTGTTGGATAGTCGGGTTCACCAAAATGAACCACCAAAAACATATGCAAACAAGGGAAAGAGGATTCCCTTTACTAGGCTCCTAGGGTTTTTCACCCTAGAAGCACTTGGTTTAGGAATAGCTCTCTTTCACCTAGTGATATTCCTTTTGGGTAGGTTCATTCAAAGGATGGGGGTTGATTGGATAGGGTTGTGTTATGTGTGTGAGAATGTGTGGCTAAGTGTTGCAATGTAATGAAATAAAATAACTAAGAAACATAAACCAAATGTAAATCTAAACTACATTCAATGTAAACTAAATGACCTAAATGTATGCAATATAGAAAGTAAATAGAAAGTTCAAGGCTTGTGCACCTGGAAATGAGACGTTGTAGATGAATGGCCTCAGAATTCTCTAGAAGTTGTCTAAAATCAGTAGAGGGACACTTACACCAAGTTGGGCAACCTAGTCGTCATGTCGAAAAAATCTGCCAGAGTGGGTTTCTATCAAATGGGTACTCAAAAATGTAAAAATTCTCGAAAAAAATGCTCAAAGGGACTAGGTTGCCATTATGGGTGACCTAGTCCTCCTATAGGTTTTTGAGGATCTGAAAATGAAGATTTGAGCCTTTGGTCTGTACTCTGGATCCCAACATGTGTGATTGCATGTGCATGATGTGATTGCATTATCTCTTTTTATTTGGTGTGATTGCATGTGCATGATGCGATCCCCCATGATGTTCTATTTTATCTCTCTCTCATTTTGTGACATTACTCTATTTGTATCTTCATTCTTCTTTATGTCGTAAATATTTTTTCCTTTTATCTTTTCATTTGTCTTGTGTTTTCCTTTTGGGGATGACAGAAGGCGTTGAGACATTCATGTCTCTTCCATGTTGACCAAAATATTTTCCTTTATATTTTGTTTTCATTTGTCTTGTGTTTTCCTTTTGGGGATGATGCAAGGCGTCGAGAAATTCATGTCTCTTTCATGTTGAACCAAAGCTTTTCCTTTATATTTTGTTTTCATTTGTCTTGTGTTTTCCTTTTGGGGATGACACAAGGCGTTGAGACATTCATGTTTCTTCGATGTTGACCCAGAAGGTTTTTCTTTGTTTTCAATCTCTTGGTGTCATTCTTCTAGTTCTATGAGTATTTGGGGAATGATGACAGTTTTGAGCTCTCTAAAAACATTGTAGCATGAACATACTGAACCCAAATCCATAGATCCCTTATGTTTTTGGATTTTCATTTTGGGGGGCAACCCCTCTCTTTCCTTTTACATGACGTAGTTTAATTTAGAAACATATGACTTGGCATAAGGATTTCCAAGTTAGCTCTCATGCCTTCTTTATTGTTAGAATTTTTCATTTGCTACTTTAAAGTAATTTCTCACAGTATGGTGTTTAGCAATTTATTTAAAGTGGGGGCATACATTGGTATTTATATTTTTCTTTTTCATGGTTCATGGTGTAGTCTTCTTATTTCATGCAATACATTTTTCCCTTTGTGGTTGACATTGGGTGTGATGTCCCTCAAGAGCATGATCTATATTAACATATTACATTCCTCTTAGTGGCTTGATGCGACACACTGCATCTCCTAAGTTGTGAATCTTCTATTCTTTGATTGGTCCTCTCTTGGACACATGAGGCACAATGTTCCCTAAGTTAAAGACATTATATGAATTAAGCAAGACTCCTTTGAATGCTCCCTATTATTGCATTTTCATTTAAAATTATATGGCCACCTTTCATAACACACTTTGCATGCCTGTGGAGCCATCTTGTTTGGTCATGATCTCTAAGCATACAAGTCTTCGCTTGCCTCATGAAGCTTAAAGTTCATTTTTGTGTGGTGCCTTATCAAAGTTATCAGGAGGTATAACTTTAGTATGGTTTTTCGGGAAGTTGATCCGAGGCATGAATTTCCCTTAGCCACTCGCATGTGTGTGTGAGCGCATACCAACTATGTGTGTATGTGTCTCACCTTCTTTCATTACTCACCCAATGGATAGTTTGAAGTTTCATTTCATCAAAGTGAGTGCATTTTTTGGATAAATAGCCTAGATCTGATCCACATCATGATGGATACATGATCGAAGCTTGATCTACCCCCCTCTTTTGTTTTGTTTTGTTCTTTTTCTCTTTGTCTTTGGAAGTGTATGATTATGCCTTGCTATTTCTCTTTATATCATTTTCATGTGTGTTCTTTTGTGCATATGTTGGTTTTCCATAGGACCTTGGTCCTGGGGGATTACACAACCCTCTCGATCATGGCCGTCCTATCTTACTAGAATTGGTGCATTTGGACCCCTCTTGACATGCGTTGGTTTAATTTAGTGTGAGTTGGAAGCAAGTTCCTCCTCTCACTAAAGTGGGGGCTAGATGTAGTGATGGAAAATGTACTCCCTAACATGGTCGTGATTTAGTGTTGCAATGTGTCTAACAACTTCACATTTGGTCTTGGGACTTTGTGAACTAAATTATCTTATTGGTACATTATTTGGAGTCTTGTAACACATTTTCACACTTTTCTAGGGTTTTATTAAATAATTGGGATTCTTTATGCTTTAATTGGCCTTATTTTGCATCCAAAAGCCTCATTTAATGCATCTTTTCGAGGATGATCCCAAAAAAATCAACATCCAATCATAATTCAAGTGTTTTTAGGTTGTGTGGCCTAGATTCGGTGGTATGAGACTCATACACCACCTTGGGCATATGGGTCCCACCTAGGGTTTTGGGTCCCAATCTTGATTTTGCACCTTTCTAAGAAATTTTGAATTTGGTCCCATAAATTATGCCTAATGGGGCTCATACGCAACCTTGGGCATATGAGTCCTGTGTGGCCCAAAATTAAAATTAATTCAAAATTTTGGCAAGATTTTATCCTCCTAGATTAGATGTCGGCTTGTAGTGTTGTAATTTCGGGAATTTATGTATAATTAAGTATAAATACAAGTTTGTTTCACTCATTTTAACCCTAACAAGTTGAATGAGCATCCTTATAGAAAAGTTGAGTTCACAAGATAATTCAATTGTTTACAAGAGTATTTAAGAGTCTTCAAGAGAAAATTATCAAGCATTTTAGAGAATTATTCAAGCATCAAGCATCATGTCAAAGTCTGCATGTATCATGTTTATTTTTGAGCTAAAAATTGTGATGTAAGGTTTTATGATTCAAAATAGCATTTCATTCAAGATCTATCCTAGTCAAGAAAGAGTTAAGATGTACATCCATTGGAGCCATCTCATACATGTTTGTAGCCTCTTATTGCTAGGGTTTGGTGAGTTTCAACATCATATTTTTTTCATTCATCATTCTCCATTCTTATTTAATTTCATTTCAAGGTTTGATTACCAAAATGGGGTTTGACCAAGGAAAACCCCTATCCACTAAAAGAAATTCATTTCCCCCTCTTTCTAGTGTGTGATTTATAAGTTTATATTGAAGGCACATTAAAGAGAAAGTTTGAAGAAAGTTGTGAAAGTTGTCACCTTGCATTGGAGATACTTTGAAGACTTTTATAGGTTGCAAATTAGGGTTTCAGATCTGAAAATCAATCAAGAAGTACATAATAGACATCAAAGACTAGATTCAGACTTTGAAGCTCTTGAAAAACCCTAACTAGACTGATACGCTAGTTTTGGCATATGAGTCCCAGTTTAGGTCAAATTTTAGGTTTTTACAATTTTGGATATCCATTTTCCAGATTCTTGTTTTTGCACAGATACCCAGATCTGGGGCTGATTCACCCAACTTGGTGTATGAGTCCCAATCAGCATTAAAGTGACTAATTTTAGCATTTCAGATCTCCATCCAGTCATCTTCAGATTTCCAAGTGCACAAATTTCATCTTGTAGGTTTCTTTTTTTTTTTACGTGCATCTTTAGGTCATTTAGTTAAATATTGCATCATATTCTAGGGTTAAGCATCACATCTTGCATTGCATTTTTCTTTCCAAGTCCTAACTTAGTGGTGAACCCTTCATTAGTTTACAATAAGAGCCTTGGACACCCCTATTGTAAAATATCTCTCTTTTGCATTGAGATATCTAGGGTTATCCTTGAATGAAATAATTGGAAAGTGGGTGTGCTTTATGTCCTAAACCATATGAAAGCATCTCCCCCTTTTCCCGTTGTTTCAATAAATATATATACATATACATATACATGCATATACATATACATGCATATACATATACATTTACATGTATATTTATATATACATATTATAGATATCTAAATTTGATCACTTATGTTTCGTCAAATTTATCCCTTTTCATCTAAATATTCTCCTACCCACATTAATCAAGTAATATTAACATTATTTAATTAATATCCCTAAAGTCCTCTAAATCCCTAAGGTATTTAGTTAAATAATTAAATACCTTACCCTTTATTCTTTTTTGCCAAGGAATTAAATAAATAATCGACTTATTTAATTCCCTTTATCTCCCATCCCCTATAATCTACACTTAATCCTAATCCATCTCCTAATACCATCATTAGATATGTGCACATCCCTAATCTATGATTAGGATATGTCACATCCTCCAAATTTTGCAAGTTGGCTCCTAATCCTCATTAGTCACCTAACCTTCCTCTAATCCTTCATCAACTAGTCTAATCAACCCCCTTGGTCAAATCTTTCCATCCCCCAAGGAATTTTTAATTCTTTTTTGTTTTCCCAAGGTCCTTTTGAGGAATTTTTAATTCCTCTCTCATCATGGAAGAAATATTAAATTCATTTTCTCTTTCCCAAGGAATATTAAATTATTTTTATCATTCCCATGCATATTAAAAAAAAAATTTGAATTCCTTTGGTCAACTCTTGATCCCAACCATTGATCGTCTCCCAAGGATCAATCTTGGCCATCCATTTCATCTCCCCTCTTGCCAATGACTAAAAAACTTAGCAATTTTTGCATTCATTCATTCTAGCACATTCTATACACATCCTATCACATTCATCCAAACCTTCTCTCACACTCTACCATCTTGCATCCATAGCCATCCTTGCATTCAAACTGAGCTAGTACAAGACGTTATGCAATCGAAATCGATCTAGGAGCACACAAATTAAACGATTAACAGGGCCAACCAACTCATCAACTTGGACAAGGTATACCACTCTTTTATCTGTCATTTTGTTCAAGTTCATCTAAGCTAATCGTTGAGGTGTTGTTTGTGTTTTTTCTTGCTTGCATTTCTTTGTTTTGCATTTTAGACTAATAAAATTTATTTGCACACACATATACATATACATATACGTATACATATACATATACATATATGTACAGATATTGTGAGCATGAAAATCTGCCAAAACTTAAACTTAAACCCACATTAGTATAGTTAGTTTAAAACCAAGAAAATAAACTACTCCTATGAAATAATCCAACATACTTCACTATGCAAACAAATCAATCAAAAGATCCAATAAACTAATTGAAAGCATAAAAAAGTATGGTGCATACCTATTCCATATTGGATTGGTGCACCCTTGATATGTAAAGGAGCCTTTTCCCAATCCTTACTAAGCCTTAAGATGATGATAGACAAAGAGATGCAAGATGAACTCAAATTCCTATAGTAAGAATGTTCAAATTGTAGATGAAAAATGAGAAGAAAAGCCTTGAATTTATAGATGAGATTGAGAGAAGAAGAGGAAAAGTGGAGGAATGTGGGACTAATCCTCAACCAATAGATTCATTCCACTTGTCAAGATGTGAGGATGAAGGGTGAGCACATTTTGGTCTTTGTGCAAGTAAATGCTTATTAGGTGAGTTTGAATTTTGAAAAATAACATTAAATGCATATGGTTGATATTTTTGGGGGAGAAATTTGTTTGGACAAAAAAGTCAAACAAATGGAGTTAATGAGGGAATATTCCTTGGGAATATGTTTTGTGAGGAAAATAGAAATTTAATAAATCAAAATAAATGATTTATTGTGCAAGTGGAAAAAGCTAGAAGATGGGACATGCATTAGACTTAGCTTTAATCATGATTTGATTAATTTTAGATAGAGATTAGGTGATTAGGACATTCAATTTAAATTTTTGGATTTATTTAAATTGAATGAGAAGATAAAAAACATTTAGGGATTTAATTAAACATTTGGATTTATTTAATTAAATGGAGAAACTTTAGGAGATTAATTAAATAATTTGATTTATTTAATTAAGGTGATAACCTTAAGAGATTAATCAAATAAACTCGATTTATTTCATTGATGGGAGAATGTGATTTAATTAAATATGAGGAATGCATGAATTCAATTTTGCATTTTTACATTTTGCCCCTCTTTGAAGCAATGCACTTTTTGCATTGGTTCAAAGAATGATGTCGCCAGCATCGAAATTAAAAAGTTTTTCTGATTTTTTGGATGTCCTAGCAGAAAGAAGTACGTTGGTACATTGCCCCCTCGAGAGATCGAGCAAGAAGTTCAATTTGAGGGTCGATCTCATGAAAAAGAGGTTCAAAATGGATGTATGGATGGTTAGACTGAAAAATATAAATGATAATGATGATGCAAATGAGATTTTTGTAAGATGCTTAGAATGAAAAATCTATATTATTTTAAACATCTTAAATGATGATGCAATGCATGGATGATGGATGATGAGGGATGATGTTGTCTTATGATGATATGACGTGATTATGCAAGATTAAAGTACAGATGCAGGATGGATGCATTAATGAAATTATACTATGTTAGCGTGAAAGAGGATAGAAGAATGAGAGGGATCAACCCTGGAATCCATGAAGATGCAAAATTCCAACAAGTCTATTATTCATCAAGACTTTATTAGATATGATGATGAATGATGATGATGTATTTCTTATCCAAGGATAGGAGAGACAAAGAGCATAACTTTCTTTATGTTTTATAACACACATAAGTACAATGCATCAAGGTGTAAAGGACCAGGATGGTGTTGCACCTAGTGTGATGGACTTTGACCCGACAATCAAATAGGAGTACTCTTGTTCACACCTGACATACAAAACCTTATCCAGAATGCAGTTCGGATATTCTAGACATCTTAGACCAAAACATAAAAAAACAAGCCTCCTTATGTGGTCAACAAGACACCTAAAACATCCTCCCTACAAACAAAACAAAGCACATATGACAAAGTTATTTTACAAGAACATACAACAAGCACAATAGATAAAAAGATAATGATCGTTGACCCATTCCTTTCTCTCTAAACTTTTTGATTAGGCATTATTGATTAGGTCCTTGGAATGAGCACAAAATAAGATAAGTCAAAAAAACCAAGATAAAGTAAACAAACAAGATAATGTTCTTCGTACCGCTAGCCAAGACTAAACTACTGTGATGCCTGATGTTGATGTCCATTATATGAAGGATGGATCCTAGGACATGTGATTAGGTGATGATGAGATTTGATTGGATGATAAGCTATTGATACGAAGAGTTGACCAACTTGCTGACTTACTGACCTAGACTTGAGACTTTGATGATTAGGTGTTCACTTTTTAACCTGCTAGACTTGCTTCCAACTGAATTACCAAAGGATGAAGGCGATGATGATTTATTATGAGTGATGATTATTGTGGGTGAAAGCGAGATGAGACGGGTGCACCATTTTGTTTTTTTTTCAAATATTTGGATGATTTTGATCTTTTTTTGAAATGTTTTGAGGCTGTTTTTGGGATTTTGAGATTTTTCAATGTTATTGGATATTTTTGAGATTTTGACCAAGAGACTAACTTAAAGACCTATCCTAGGGGTCTCGGGAGCTGATCAATAATTAGCCTTGCCTATGTTATACACGTAGAGACCACGTAGTTCGAATGCCGACTTGACCAATTTACAAGATGAAGATATAAACAAATGATGAATTGCCAACTTATTGTGACAAATGCCTAAAGGACTGAACTAGGGTGTTTCGGGGGATGATCAAAGATCAACCTTGCCTACGTTCAAGCTCAGAGACGATGTAGTTTAGCTGGATGACTCTGTTTTTGATTTTTCAGATTTTTGACATGTTTTGGATTTTTGACATGATTTGGATGTTTTTGGATTTTTGATTTTTTGATGTTTTTGGATTTTTGAATGTTTTTTGATTTTTGATGGATTTTCTGATATTTTTGGATTTTTGATTTTAAGAAAGATCACAAGAATATACATGAATCCAATCCGATGCAGGTACAAGAACATGCCCCCAACGTAATGTGATAGACTACTTCGATATAGGCATGAAAAACTGACCTTAGGAATGTGCCAAGTAGTACTAGGGTGGAACATGATACACACACAAGATCAAGCTATGGTACGGATGCAAACTGATGGTGGAAGGATAAATGTAATGTAATGGATACATGAGTGTGCAGAATCAAGCCGTGAAGATCCTAGTGGATGGAGAGTGCTTTATTTATGCTTGGCACCTATTTGCCAGGTTTTCACCAAGGTATTTGTCCAAAGCGCCACTGAGGTGGTTTTCACTTGAGGACTATTTTTTTCTCTTTATTATTTTCAATTCTTTTTCTGATTTTTTGGATAGTTGTATTGTTGTATTTTTTTGTTGTCACCAAGATGCCTGTTTACCATGTTTTCATCAGGGGGACCATTTTTTCAGGACATTTTCTATTTTTTTTTGTATTTTTTGGTTCTATACCTTGCAAGATTTTAGGCATAACTTTTTTTAAGATGGGATCTATTTATGGGCTCCTATAGAGGTTCACCTTCTGGTGTTGACAATTGATAAGCTCCTAATTTGTAGCTCACTGTGATGATGAAAGGTCCCAACTAGTTGGGCTCAAATTTTCCCTTGCTTTCCAGATTTGGCACGTTCTTCTGGTTCTCCTTTAGCACAAGTTCACTGACTTGGAAAGTTTGCCTCCTGATCTTCTTATTATAACTCCACTTAAGTTGGTTTTGATACACCTGTAGGTAGTTTAGGGAATCCATGCACCGTTCATCCAACAGTCCTAGCTCATTTAGCCGTGATACCCAATATTCCTCATCTATGATGAGATTTTGCAGTGATATCCTTAGGGACGGGAGCTCGATCTCAATGGGGAGGATGGCTTATGATCTGTACACCAGAGAGAATGGGGTGGCACCTGTGGGTGTGTGGATGCTGGTGCGATAGGCCCATAGGGCAATATTTAACTACAAATGCCAGTTACGACCGACGTCATTGACTATTTTATTAAATATTTTCAGAATGGTTTTATTGGTGGTTTTGCTTGGCCATTGCCTTGGGGATAATATGGAGTGGAAAAGTGATGTTGGATTTTGAAATTTTCATATAAGTCACAAACGTCCTAATTTTTGAAAGGTGTCCTGTTATCTGAGATAATAGCTTGGGGGACACCGTATCGACAAATGAGGTAGTTTAGGATAAACTTAGATATCTTCTTTCTAGTTATGTAGGTCATGGGAATGGATTTGACCCACTTTGTAAAGTACATTATGGCAGTGATGATGAATTTGTGGCCATTGGATGAGGTGGTTGTGATTTTTCCGATGAGATCGAGCCCCCATTGTGAAAAGGGCCAAGGTGTAATAATGGGATGAAGCTCCTAAGCTGGTGCATGGATGAGGTCCCCATGCTGCTGACACTGCAAACAAATTTTGATAAAGTTATGTGCATCTCTCTAAATTGTGGGCCAGTAGTATCCAATCCTCAACAATTTCTTAGCCAAATTCATACCGCTTGAATGCAAACCAAAAATACCATTGTGTACCTCGGTTAAAGCAGTCAAGGCTTCCTTAGTATTTAGGAAACACAACAGGGTTCCTTCGATGCTCCTACGGTAGAGGATTTCTCCTAGAATGAAAAAGAGGATTGAATTTTTGATGAAGGCTTGTTTAAGGTTTGGGGTTATATTAGTGGGCAAAACTCCTATTCTTAAGTATGTGTAAATGTCATGATACTAGGGGAACATCAAGACCAATGAGTTCACACACGAATTCAGACTCTGGTACCTCGAATGCTGGTATTAGAAGCTGCTCTACAAATAATTCTTGCTTTGGGACATTGCACAAGATTTCCAAGAGTGATCCAATTGTAGCCATTGCGTTTGCTGCTCTGTTGTTTTCTCTAGGTAGCTGTTCAAATGTTATATCAATGAATGACTCTTTGAGGCTCTTGACCAACTTCTTGTATGGATTCAATTTATCATCCTTTGTTTGGTATTCATTGTTTACCTGATTGATTATGAGCTGAGAGTCCCCATATACCTTTAGAGCCATAATCTTCCATTGTACTACAAACCTTAAGCCTATGACGAGAGCCTCATACTCTGCTATATTATTCATGCATGGGAATGCCAACTTTTAGGATTTGGGTATGCAATCTCGTTGGGGAGTTATGAAGAAAATTCTTGCTCCTGAACCATGTTGCATGTAAGATCCATCAAAATACATCTTCTAGTGGTTTGCTACACTTAGGCTAAAAATTGATTCGTCAGGGAATTATGAGATTAGTGGGTTTTCTGCGTATATAGGCGCCTCTTCTAGTTGATATGCGATTACTTGTCCCTTGATGGCCTTGAGCTCCACATATTCAATGTCATGTTCTATCGATATCATGATCCACTTGGCTGTTCGTCCTCTGAGAGTGGCTTTAGAAAGTAGGTACTTAAGAGGATCTTTCTTCGTGATTAGCTTGATTTGATGAGCCAACATGTAGTGTTTGAATTTCTGAGCTGCAAATACAACTGCTAGAAAAGATCTTTCAATAGGAGTATAGTTTAGCTCATGTCCTACCATGGTCCTGCTGATATAGTATATTGATCTCTCTCTTTTTTTTTCATCATGCTGGGCTAAGAGAGCACCAAGACCTGTCATTGTTGCTGAAATGTATAGGATCAGTGGTTTTTCTGGAATTAGTGGCATCAAAATTGGTGGCACGAGTAAGTATTCTTTGATTTTGTTAAATGACTGGTCGCATTTGTCTTCCCATTTGTATGCTACCCCCTTTTGGAGTAGATGAGAATATGGGATTTGTTTATCCGCCAATTGTGCTATGAATCTGTGAATAGACTAGAGCCTACCTTGTAGACCTCTTAGCTGCTTTAGTGTCCTAGGTGCTTCCATTTCAAGGATCACCTTTAATTTGGTAGGATCTACTTCAATTCCTCTCATTGAAATGATATATCCTAGGAGCTTGCCTGATTGTACCCTAAAGACACATTTCTTAGGGTTGAGATGAACTTTATACTTTTCCAACCTATCAAAAATGGAGCTGAAGGCTGATATGTGGTCCCATATTTTTCTTTATTTAGCCAATATGTCATCCACATAATATTCCATTGTCTTATGAATCATGTTGTGAAAGATCAATGTCATGGCTCTTTGATAAGTTGCACCTACATTTTTTAGCCCAAATGGCATCATATTCCTACAGTAGGTTCCCCACGGACATGCAAATGCTATCTTGTGCCGATCCTCCTT
>CM021103.1:671952224-671999149 GCA_007115665.2 Sequoiadendron giganteum | reverse complement strand
GTGAGTTAGGTTACAACACTTGGTGGAGCGATATTCGATGTATTTTGCATCATTGTTGTGGAATACCTATCTATTGGCTAATTTGGTGGAGGTGCTAACTACGATGTAATGACTTGGTGACTTAAAAGCTAATTGGACAAAGATGGAAACTATGACATGAAGAGCGGAAAATATCAAGGCTGACTTGGAGAAATTGAGAAAGATATAAATGACCAAGGAAAGCAAACATGAGATAATGGAGAAAGTGTGAGGATAACATATAGTGTAGGGTCGAATGTGAATTAAGATCCGCACTCAATAGATGTATGTAATAATCTACCCATAAGATGACATGTTCTCTGTAATGATGATCAAATAATAAAGATCACTTTTTTGTGCAAACCTGGTTGTGTATCGTGGTTCTATTTTTTAAGGGGAGTCCCCTTCATCAAGTGGTATCAGATCAGGAGTCCTTGAGTCTATAATAGAGTATCGAATGTGAGGTAGTTGCAACATGACTTGTGAGTGTGGGATAAGAGAAGAATTCCTCCAAGAGTTTCCAACCATGGTAAAGGTAGAGGCAGAGGTGTTGGAGGAGGAAATCCTCCTAGAGATGAAATTAGATCCCTTAGAAGGTAGATGCAAACCTTGCAAGAAGAGGTCCAAAGAGGAAGAGGAGCACATCAGGAAAGAGATGACAATGAAGATCAGACTAAAGAGGAGACAAAAGAGGAAGAACATGAACAGATAGATCTTGGAGAGCTGAGATTGCTAAGAGAAATATCTAGTCTAGGAAAGAAACTAAAGATGGAAGTTTCAATTTTTAGTGGAAGCCTGAACCCAGAAGAATTGATTGATTGGATCAAGGATATGGAATAATTTTTCAAATTTGAGGAGGTTGAAGATCCTCACTAAGTGAAATTTGCAAAGACCAAGTTAAAGGGTAATGCCAATATTTGGTGGAAAGAGGTCCAACTTGAAAGAGGCAGACAAGGGAAAGATAAAATCTCCAGATGGGATAAAATGGTGGCTAAATTGAAGAAGCAATTCATACTTGTTGACTATGAATTGGAGCTACTAAAGAAAATGCAGAGTTTGAGACAAGGAACAAGGATGGTGAAGGAGTACATAGAGGAATTTCACAAGGTTCTGATTTGATCATGACAATTTGAGGGGAACAAAGAGAAGGTTTCTTGTATATCAATGGGTCGAAGCCTAGTATATATGAGGAATTGACACTAGTAAGAATGACTACTATTGAGGACACTTATTAGTTCTCTCTAAGTGTTGAAGAACCATTAAACAAGAGGTTTGAGAGTAAATAAAGAAGCAAAGGTCAAGGTGGAAGGTCTAGTAAATGACCATATGGAGGTCGAGGTGGTGATCATAAGAAGGGTATAGGATCCAAAACTAGTCAAGATCAACAAAGATATGACTCATATCAACCTTGTGATCAAAATAGTGGAGATCGAAGAGGTAGAGGAAGGTCTCGATGCAGACTAGGAAGAGGAGGTTTTAGAGGAATGTGCTTCCAATGTGGTGAAGAGGGACATAGGGAATATGAGTCCCCACAGTACCCAGAGAAGACAAACAAGATGCCTAAAGGTAAGGCACGAGTAGCCCATGTGGATGAAGACACTTGATCCTCATAGTCAAAAGATGCAAAAAGCGGTGAGTCCCTTGTTGTTAGAAGGGACTTGATGAATGCAGAGAAGGAGCTTGATTAGTGAAAGAATTTGTTTCACACCCGTTGTAAGTGTGAAGGTAAGGTTTGCAATATCATAATTGATGGAGGCAGCATTAACAATCTAGTGTCAGAGAAAATGGTCACCAAATTATAGTTGGAGAGGAGAAGGCTTACGAGTCCATATCAATTTTCTTGGTTGCAAAAGGATCAAAGGGTCATGGTCAATGAACATTGCCTAATAAAATTCAAAATTGGTAACTATAGGGTTGAGGTTTTGTGTGATGTGATACCCATGGATGCTTGTCACATGTTGTTGGGTTGACCATGGTACTTTGATCGATGAGCAGTGCATGATGGACACACTAACACTTATTCATTAACGAAGGATGCAATTCAACATAAGTTGAAGCCTCTAAAGGAAGAAGTTGAAAGGGTATGGAACAATGCAAAAAAAAATTTGGTTGATGGAAGAAAATTATTGGAAGGTATGAGACATGCACACATGTTTTGCATTAATCCCAAGAACTGAACAAGAAGTTAGCAATGAAGTTCCTATAGAAGTGCATGATTTACTGGATGAATTCTAGAGTATTGTTTTATATAATGTGTCTAAAGGATTACCATGATTAAGGAAGATTAATCATCTGATGGATCTGATTCTTGGATCCAATTTTCAAAATAAGGTAGACCATCGAATGAATCTAGCGGAGAGTGAAGATTTGAATAGAAAAGTGCAAGAGTTGTTATGAAAGGGATTGATTAGGGAGAGTTTGAGCCCATGTGCAATACTTTCAGTACTAGCACCCAAGAAGGATGGAGAATGGTGAATGTGTACTGATTCAAGAGCCATCAAAAAGATCACAACCAAGTATTGATTTCCCTTGCCAAGGATGGATGACATTATGGATTTCCTAAGTGAAGTTAAATATTTCACGAATTTTGATCTGAAGAGTGGTTACAACCAGATTTGAATTAGAGAGGGAGACGAATGGAGAACAACTTTCAAGACCAAAGAAGTCTTGTACGAGTGGTTAGTCATGCCTTTTGGGATGACCAATGCACCCATCACATTCATGAGACTCATGAATGAGGTATTGAATGAATTTTGGGTAAGTTTGTCATTGTTTATTTGGATGAAATTTTGATTTTTAGTAAGACATTGGAGGAGTACTTGATGCATATCCACAAATTTTTTCAAAATATGAGAGAGGAGAAGTTGTTGTTCAACTTGAAAAAGTGTAGTTTTCTGAAACATGAATTGGTGTATCTGGGATTTGTTATCTTAGCAGAGGGTCTGAAAATGGATCCAAAAAAGGTGAAAGCCATTATGGAGTGGCCAACGCTGAGGAGTGCTATTGAGGTAAGATATTTTCATGGTCTAACTAGTTTTTATCATAATTTCATTAAGGGATTCTGTAGTATTTGTGTACCCCTAACAGGAACAATGAGAGGGGATATAAAATAATTCAAATGGAGTACAAGAGTAGCAAGCAGTTTTGATTTGCAAAAGATTAAGGTCATGGAGCAACCCTTTTTGGTACTCGCAGATTTCAATAAAGTATTTCAGGTAGACTATGATGTCGGTGGTAGCATCATAGAGCTGTCTTGAATCAAGAAGGTAAACCTATTGCTTACTTTAGTGAGAAATTGAATGATGCAAAGAAGAGATATTTTGTTTATGATTATAAATTCTATGCCATAGTCTATCCAGGCTTTGAAAAAGTGGAGACATTACTTGTTGCCAAAAGATTTTTTTTTATTCACTGATCATAAATCTTTACATTATTTGAATAGTTAGGGAAAACTGAACCAAAGGAATTTGAAATGGGTGGAATATTTGTAGAGTTATACATTTGTGTTAAAGAATAGGAGTGGATGATCAAATAGGGTCATAGACACCTTGAGAAGGAGGAAAAATTTGTTAACAAAAATTTAGTTTGAAGTTATCAAGTTCAAGGAACTCCCAAGCTTGTATCTAAAAGATCCTAATTTTGTAGAAGCTTGGAAAGCTTGCAAGGAGCCTGTCACACTAGATAAGACCAGGTGATTGGATTTTATGAATCAAGATAGTATGCTATTTAGAAGGAATTGATTATGCATTCCCAAGATTTCAATGAGAGAAAATTTGATCAAAGAGAATCATAGTGACAGAATGGTAGGAAACTTTGGTTGGGATAAGACCATTTCTATTGTTGGTGAACATTATTATTGGTTGTAGTTGCAATAGGATGTGAAGAAGTTCATACAGGGTTGTAGAATATGTCAAATGGTGAAGGGCACTAGCCAGAATACTAGACTAAATCAACCATTACCAATACCTGAAAAGCCATGGGAGGACATCAATATGGATTTTGTTCTTGGTTTGCCAAGGATGCAGCATGGTCATGACTCCATATTTGTGTTGGTGGATATATTTTCAAGAAGGAACACTTCATTCTATTTCATACGACCAATTATTTTATTCATGTTGTAGAATTATTCTTCAAGGTGGTGGTGAGACTACATGGTTTATCGAAGAGTATAATTTTAGACAAAGATACCAAGTTTGTTGGGTATTTCTGGAGGAAGTTGCTGAAGAAGTTGAAAACTAATTTGAAGTTTAGCTCTACACATCATCCACAAAAAGATGGACAAACAAAGGTAGTGAATAGGACTTTGGGTAACTTGTTGAGATACTTGGTAGGTGACAGGCCTAAGGGATGGGATTTGATTTTACCACAAGAGGAGTTTTCTTATAGAAATTCCATCAATAGAAGCATTGGTAGATCACCCTTCTAGATTGTGTGTGGGAGTAGTCCTAGAACTGCTACTGAATTAAGGAAGATGAATAAGGAAGGAAAGCATAGTGCTGAAGCTGAGGATTTTTTTGAACATATGAAGAATGTGCATGAAGAAGTTAAGGGACATATTAATAAGATGAATAAATATTAAAAGGCAAAGGCATATTAGAAAAAAATGCATAATGAGTTTGTTTTTGGGGATGAAGTCATGGTTAATTTGCGGAAGGAAAGATTCCTAGTTGGTACATACAATAAGCTGAAGATGAAGAAGTTTGGGCCATGTAATATTTTCAAGAAACATGACTCAAGGAACGCATACAAAGTTGATTTACCGAGTGGGATTCATGTCTTGCATGTATTTAACATTTCAGATCTCACAGAGTATCATGAAGGACATATGTATCACAAATTGGTAGATGATTAGTGGAGTATTCTAGCAACGACAACAAAAATGTAGAAACTGGAGAGATCTTGGAAAGTCATGTGGGGTGAAGCACCAGAAATATGCAGTACAATGACTACCTCTTGAAGTGGAAAGGGAGTCCAGTTAAAGATTCAAATTGGTTATCTGAATCGGAGGTTAGTTGTTTTAGTTTTCCTCTAACTCTTGAGAAGTGATAGTGTCACTTTACAAAACTACCCTGGGTGTCTGATGCAGGAGCATCCAGGGTAAAGAGAAATCTTGGATCATCAAAATTTGGTGGTTTTTTATTTCGAATAAGGGCCAAGGTTGTGAGGAGTCATGAAATTCCAAGTTATTCTAACTCATGTCACGGGGATTCGCAAGTTCCCTAAATTCCTGACTTATCGAATTAGTGGATGGAGTTCATCAACAAATTATAGGTTTCTCAAAATTTCGAACCATGTCGTGGGGTTCTCCTAATCTCCTGACTTGGTGATCCCTTTTGTTGTTGGTGTAAGTCATGATTTTCTATAGGAAATTCATGAATGTCTATTCAAATTCCATGTTTGTTTGACATTCTGAGGACTATGAGCTTAGTGGACCATTGTGTCAAGGTGACCTTATGGTGTCAATGAGAGATACTCCTAAGTTTATTTGACTAGGCATGTCTCATTGACGATGTGGTGGTAGCAATATTGGTGTGATAGGGTGGTGTCAATGTGATATTCCTTCATGTCTCTTAGATGTTCTTGTGATATCCTATTAAGAGCTTATTGATGTAACATGGGGTTTTTGGGGAGAGATCTCCCAAAGTCTTGGTGACATTCTGAAGTGTTAGATGAATGATGATGGTCAAAATGGTGGCTGGTGAGTTAGGTTGTGACACTTGGCGGAGCCATATTTGATGTATTCCACATCATTTTTGTGGAATACCTATCTACTGTCCAATATGGTGGAGGTGCTGATTGTGATGTAACGACTTGGTGAACTGAAAATTTGACTGGATGAAAATGGAAACTAAGACATGAAGAGTGGGAAAGATCAAGGCCAATAGGTAGAGAAATTGATAAAGATATAAACGACCAAGGGAAACATGATAGTGGTGGAAGTGTGAGGATAACATATAGTGTAGGGCTAAATGTGAATTAAGATCTGCACTCAATAGATGTATGTAATAATCTTCCCATAAGATGGCATGTTCTCTATAAAGAAGATCTAGTAATAAAGATCATTTTTCTGTGCAAACCAAGTTGTGCATCATGGTTCTAGTTTGTAAGGGGAGTCCTCTTCATCAGAAAGATTTTTAAAAAATAGACCCAAAAAAGTGAAACTTTGATTTTAATGAGTAAATTGTTGATATGTGTATTTGACAACTCAAAATAGATAAAAATTTCAATGAACTTACATTTCTCTTGAAAGGAAACTAAAATTTGAAATAGATAAGGCTTAATTTTGAGGGATTGACATTTGAAAACCTCAACTATTTATTGTAAATTTGTTTACACTAAGCAACTTATGTACTAGAATTTAGAAATGAGGGTTACATTTTAAGCATATAAATATTCAAGTATCCAAACCTTTTAAATGATTGTTCCATGAATTGAACATAGTTTTATGTAGTGATACTAAATAACTTTAAATATTTGATCTTATATTTTGATGATCCTTTTTAAAATTTAAATTTTGATTATAAAATAAATTAAGGAAGAAAGGTTGAAAATATTAAACTTAAAATTTTATTATAATTATTAGATAAATAAGTAGATAATTTCCTAATTAACTATCCATAATTTAACCTAATATGATCATAGAATCATAAAGGATGTGCAAGATTCAATTGATTTTGAAATTATAAAATAACCATTAAATGCCCAAAAATGACACAATTTAATGATACATTTTGTAATAATAAAATAAAAAGAGTTTATATTATCACACATCATAACATAAAACTAGAAAATTATTAGTTACCTAAATGAAAAATATATTATATACTTAATCATTATAATCCATAATAAAATCCCAACACAGATAAAAATCCATGAAAGAGATTTAAATAATATTTCTTATTACAAAATTCCTACCTGTTTCCTCAATTTCTCTCTATGTAAAAGTATAATCAATGGCCCTTCTACAAATAAAGGTGCTAAGATTTGGTTATAATCCAATAGTGAGGAACTATCCACCACTAATAGTCAAGATTTTACAAATTATAGTATTCTAGAACCCAAATATAGATTTTACAACTATAAAACCCCTTTTATATACTAATCAAAATGTCATATACTTCAATGTACATATGAAAGCTATGTCTAGAAGTAAGGTCAAAATTGAAGTTTGGATCAAGATCCTAGAGCGCCATTAATTTTGATATTGAATTCACTCATTCTTCTCCTCATATGTTTCTATAGTAGCCTCTTGGTCTCTTTTTCCTTCCCCCTACCTATATTCCATTTATTTAATCAATGCTTGATTATGATATCCATAGCAATTTCATGCATGAATTTTTACCTCAAATGATGTAGTATAACACAAGAACAATTTATTGAAATAGATATTTTCCTTGCATTGCAGTTCTTATTTGATTTAGTAGCAAGATCATTGTCTTAAGAGTAGGCTATTTCCTCCACCTCAAAAAAAGTGGAGGATTTCTATAACTCTTTGCCTCTTTCACATTATGAGGCTAGTTCATCTTCTAGTTCTCAAATGGAAGCATCATAATAAGTTTTTATTTTCCCATTTTGTCTTTCTGGGCTTTGCATACTTGTCTAGTTTGAGCTAGACTAGGGGTTGGTGGGTGGTTATAATATTTCTTCTTTGGGTTTTGTATCTAGTTGGGGATTTAGTATGCATCTACATATACTTTTCTAAAACTAGGCTCTCTTGATTTCAGGATTGAGTTTTATTTTGTACTGTTGTAATCTTCATTTCAATAAAATTTCAGTGGCTTAGCCACTTTTATCAAAACAAAAAAAACACAAGAAAAAGTCCTTGAAATAGGTGGATTTTTTTGTAATACACTCCAAATTATTGGAACCTCAATACTTGGATAGGTAATCAATTATGAATGCTATATATAGGATTAGTTAACTCATAAATTTTTGAAGGGGTATCTCCTTTCCAATTTTGGAATAGTAGAAAACCCATATTAAAAGACTTTAGAGTGTTTGTTTCTTTATCATGGGCCCACATTCTAGTATAAAAATGCATAACATGGATCCATAGAGTAAGTTTTGTATATTTGTTTGATACCTATATGGTGTCAAAATTTATAGAATTCTCCACCCCACTACTCATGATTTTTAAGTTTATTTTTATGAATGTTTTCAATTTATTCTTCTAATAATTCTCCATTCTTCATCACTTTTGAGACACTATGACATGATAATTCTTCATAGGATTTTAATCCTCCTGATTTGGATGAGGAGTGCTCATATTCAATTTCAAATTATGATAATAATGAGGAATTTTTTCCTCCCACATCAATTCATCATTCAAAGGTACTCTAGATTCTCCAAATTCTATATCCACTTAACCTCATTAGGATGGTTAGACTTTACATTTAGTAGGTAAAACTAGGTTGGGAATGTTTTAGATACTAGAAAATGAAGGTCACAATTTTAATAGGTTGTATAACTCTTCATTACGTCAAATTTTGATCCAAAAATATTTCAAGAAATTTCTATTATCCTCAAGTGGGATGATAATATGTATGAAGAGTTCACTTTCTTAGAAAGGAATCACACCTATGATTTAGTCCCTCTTCCTAAGTGAAGAAAACTTATTTGATGCATGCTGATTTATAGAAAAAAATAATAGATGGATTGGTTGAAAAGCATAAGGATTTCTTGATTTACAATGGATTATCCTAGGTTAGGTTTGAGTACTTTTAAATTTTTGCACCAAAATCCAAAATTAATCTCCATTTTATTTTTCCTTGCTATAGTGCATCCTAATATTGAGAAGTTCATTAGATAGATGTGAAAGGTAAATTTCTTCAGTGTGACATCTAGGAGGATATTTATATAGAGAAACAACAAGGGGGTAGTTAAATATTACTTACTTGTATGCCCCCTTCCAAAGTCTCTCTATGGCTTGAAACAATCTCCTCAAGCTTGGTATGCCAAGATAGACTCCATTCTACCAGTTAGATTCTCTAGATGCCATTTTGATCAAAAAAATTGTATTCTATAGTAGGATGAGATTCTCACATTTCTAGCTCTATATATTGGTGACTTAATGATCACAAGGATTCAGTCATCTTGAGTAGTCAAATATACTATTAATGATCATTTTTTAATATTTTAGATGGGTATTTTATATTATCTAGTGATTTTTTTAGTGGCTCATATTCACCAATTGGCTAATAGTTGAAATTTGGGAATCAAAATTTGGCTAATAGTTCAAGTTATAATGCAACTTGAATGACCAAATTTTTTGGAAAAAATATTTTTGTCTTATTTAAATCACCAAAGAATTTATTTTATTAAAAAATTTAACTCAAAAATTCATCACAGTATTAGATACATGTTAAATTAGATTTTCCTAAATTTTAGAATTTACAGTAAAAATCTAAATTAATTTGCCAATAGTATATCACAATTATTAATTGCTTTAGGGCCATCTTTGAATATTTAGTTGTCGCTATTGATTTAAAATATAATTTAATGGCCCTTTTATTCTTTGAGGTAAATGTACTTGTGATCTATAATGCTCATGAGGCTTGAAATTAGTTTTGGATCATTGATATCCAATGAGATCAATGATCCAAAAACAATTTTGGGCCCCATGAGCATTATAGATCAGGGTTACATTTTACCCCGCAAGGCCCATTAGATTATATTTTTAATCAATGGTCACAACTATATATTATAGTGTCTACCCCTTAAATCCATTGATCAATTCCACCCTTGGGCTCCTACTTTTCCATAATAATAATTATTTATAAATGGAAGGATTCACCATCATAATTAATAAATTCTCCTATAATTTCCATGATTTGCTAAAATTTTCTACCAAATTTTAATGATGTAAAAAAAATTACCAATAAAATTAATATTTTTCGATGAAAAAAAAGAAAGATTCGCCAATATAAATTAGTATTTATTTTTTAAAGTGAAAGATTCACCAATATTTTACATCTTGTTTTCAAGGTTTTTTTTAAGTTATCAGTTGTTTTATTTCTTTTGGATAGATATCACTTAGTTATCTTTACATATCATCATTAAAAAAACTAAGTACACACTTAAAAATCTCTCAAAAAAATTCATGTCTAACTACAAGCCTACTCCAAATACATTTCTTATGGGTCAAAATTGATGCTTAATATTCTTCACCATAGGTGGATGCAACTTTGTATCACCAATTAGCTATAAGTCTCTTATATTTGTCTCATATGAGACCTGATATTTCATATACATTAGGTATAGTCTCTTAGTTCATGGAGAATTCCGATAAGCTACATTAAAAGGTAGCTAGAAAGATACCTCACTATGTACAAGGCACTCATAATTATGGGATTCAATTCAAACTATATGTTGAATAAACTGGATACTGAGAGGGGGGGTGAATCAGTATTCACTAACTCTTATTGAGCAATCACTATTAATTTATTTCATTATAGAACATAAAAGAGAAATAACACAACATGACATTCATGACATGGAAACACTAGATTTTATGTGGAAAACCCAATGAGGGAAAAAACATGGTGAGGATTAGCTCATAATATATAGTTATATCAAAAGGAGTGGCTCATTGCCAGATACAAAAGATCATTTCTTACAGAGGACTTGTTGTCCAAAAAGGAGGCTCATAGCATTCATAAATGTATAGTTTTTTTTTGGCTAACCAACAAAGTTGAACTGATGAAGATACACCTCAAGTGCGGATTCAGTTCCTTATATGCTCAGAGTGTTCACTCACAGACTGATCTCCAATTCACATACTTATACTTCTTCTCTGTTTTGCATTCACATCACACATCATAAAACCTTGCACATCTCTCTTTGTTTCCTCTATCTTTGGATCTTCTAAACATCTTGTATATATATCCATATGCATTAGTTAGGTCGGCATCAAAAGATAATTCAATCATTTGAAAACATCATGAATACGGTTGGGACCAAGGCTAGTTCTTCACATATAATTTGTAATCCAATCAACTAGATATTAGGTGGGCCAAAACTTAATACCGAAATGCAAATTAAAAAAACTGATGGTAGCACATCCCCCCAAAATCTAAGAATGCATACATACATGCTTCCAACCATTATAAACCTTTTCCCAAAACCTTAGATCATACTGAATACCAGAGAGCATCTATGGACGAAAAAATATAAGAATTACTAGATCAAATACCGGATGGGATAAATTGGTTTTGCACACCGGTACAGGGTACCAGACCAACATGGTGACATCAATGACAACCTAAGACATATTTGCAAAAGTCTCCCTCTTTGTCATTGATGACAACATAAAAAAAATCCAATTCAAAAATTCATATCTCTCCAATATCTCTCCCCAAAAAAACTTCATCTCCCCTTATCCATATCTCCCCCCCTTTGATATCAATGGAAAAGGGTGCCAAAAAAAAGAGAAAAAATACATGACCTGACATTCAAAATTCCAAAAAATTCAAAACATCCAATTATTCAAACCAGAAAAACTATTTTTACTTCAAATACCTTTCTGTATCTTTCATTGATCACCAAAAGCAATTTCTTTCATTCCAAAACATCAAAATCCATTCTTGTAGACACACTTTCTAGCACAACCAACAGTGTGAAGGAGGAAGACCAATTTGAGGATGAACATTGTTTTTCATAGTCTTCAGGATCAAAGAGTATTCTAGCAAGATGGTCTAGCCAGACCTCAACAATCTCCTTTAGAAGCCATAAGGTCTTCACAAAATCATCCCTCTTTCTCTACATAATAATCATTTCAGCTTTTAACTCACCAATTCTCAATCTTTGTTTCCCATCTTTGTCTGCAAAGATGTCAAAGTTCTTCCCAATACTGTTTACCTCAGATTCTATTGCTTCAATTCTTCTTCAAAAATTATCAACTGCTATAGGTCACTAGAGGCAATACTTGTAAATAAAAATCATTTCTTTCATGCACTCCTTTATTTCCACAATCAACTCAGCTAACCTCTATTTTTATTTAGTACATCTCTTTTCAATCTGAGCTTCCAACTTGCATCCTTCCAGACCTTCAAGCAACATTATTTCTTCAATCACTTCAACTAGATTCTTAGGCAAAGAATCAAAAAAACATAAACACCAATGTTATTGTGAAACATATACTCAATCAGAGCATCGTCAACTTTAAGCCTTTCAACCGAAGAGGTTGTACTCCAAAATTCACCAACTTTCTTCATTTTCCTTTAATTAACATAGAATTGATGTCATCTGGATCAGAAGATCTAGATCTAGGTAGAGATTCTTCTTCTTCTTCCAACTCTTCAGGAATAACAACAATATCTTCAACAAATTTTTGTTTCCTTGATTCCAGAGGGGAATCACTAACAACAACTTCCAATTCTTTCATATCAAAGGAGGAACCTTCCTCAAATCGACTAGGCATAACTTCATCGGAGCTCACTACATTTTGCAACCATAAGAAAAAGTTCTTGCATGTACTCTCTTTATCCTAAAGACTCCAAATGTCTACGAATTTATTTTACAACGAGAATCCTAGATTCCCACACAACATCCTTCTTTCCCAATAGGGATTTCAGAAAATAAAGAACCAAACATGTAAGCAACGATCCAAAATGAAATGGATATCCTTCTTTAAGTGAAAATCAAATGTTCTTGACTAGATTCTCAAGAATTAGCTTACATAAATCAAATTGTATGTTCTCCTTAACCATCTTATATGCCAAATATACTACAATAGCCAAAGTAGAACTTTCTTTGTTCCTGAAAAATATTTTATACAAAATACCATATGCAACATACCTAATTGAAGAATCAGCAATAGTATCAATCACCAGTGCACAGGGATTTTTGTTGACTCCTATCAATTCCTAGCTGCTTCCTTGTATTTAATCGTCTTCCTTCTAGGAAGTTCTCCAACACTGCACAGTCTAGTAACCACTTTGATCGCATCCTTTGAGAGAAGATAAGATTTGTCCAATATAATGTTGTTGTCCTTGAATTCTCCCAAGAGAAACAAAATAAATTATTTATCGACAAACGAAGGGAATTCTCCCCATATGTCCAAACCTAGGATTTGCAAGTTTTGAAATTCACTCGGTTCCAACCCTAATTCCAGTTTCTTGATCTTCCAATTATCAAATCCATCTAGTTCAAGTCCTTTCAACTTTAGAGGAGTATTCCTACTCGATCCTCTAATAGAAATTTCCATTTTAGCTCTTAAATAATATAAATTATTCTATTAGCTTCTTCTACTCTCATGAGATAAGGAGACTTCCAACACCGACTTTCAAATATCCACAATGTTCTCTTTGACATTCTTTGACTTGCTTCAGAAATGCTTTGAGAGAGTTCCAAATCTCTCTACAATTCCTTCGAATGCAATGATGATAAAAAATTATTCGAGACACTTTGTTTATATTCTATCGCTTTGCCCAAACTCACATTAAATAAAAAAAATAATCAAAATTTTCTTTGATTTTGATGTGAAAGCCTAATTCACTCCACAAAAGATCATGCTTGCATATTTTCTACCTGTTCCTTTTGAAACATCTTAGTCCTGACAAAATTTATACCATATCCATGTGCTAGCACCTAACATCCCGTACTTCTGGGGGTTTTGTAACATGATAGATTTTTCTGCACCGATGGCTAGATAAACAAAGTTAAATCCTAATCTAAAATCTAAAATCTAACAACAAAGAACAAGGAAATAAACTAAACTAATAAAACCAAAATGATCTCATCGAATATGCGTTCATCCCTTCGAATTATCTTGATTGTTCTTCTTCATTTTTCCTTTTTAGTATTCTTTCCCTCAGATTTATGTGTTTGAAAGCAAGTATAGTTTTGTTGAGTGTCTAAGAAAAATATCAAAGTTGAATCTCTTCTCAAAAGTATGTGATTTCGGGAGAAGGAATAATGATTATGATAGGCCATTTTATAGATTTTGTGTTTTCGAACGATCGACTCAGATTGAAAGAGAGATTGACGGATGAGATTGATGAATGCCATGCGATGTGAGTTCTATCTTAGATAGAATGTGAGTTAGAATGCGAGTTAGAACACGAGTTTAGGAAAGACTGAAGATAGAGACTAAGTTAGAACGTTAGTCAGAACACAAGTTCAAGATCTTAATCTCCATAAATAGAAGAAATAGACTTTGTATGCAAAAGCCAAAGTTAGAACTTGAATACTAATGCATTCGAATGCAAACATGAGTTAATTAATTAAATAAAGATATTTAATTGATAGAAATATCATGCATATGAGTTGGAACTAGTTAACTGACTAGTTGTGACAGAGAGTCCTCTCGCAAAAACAATTAGATGTTGAATCCAGAGATAACTCGAGAACTAAAAATAGATCTCGAGTCACAAGGTGAGTGAATGACTTAGATAACTGAATGATAGAGGAATGTGACATAAATAATAAAATATGAATTAAATGTTAATTTAATTCTGTAGGACATGAAAATCTGCATGATAGACTTAAACCATTTCATGTTGTTAGCACAAAAGTCAGTTTAAATCAGCAAACCTAAACATCCCTATGAAATATGTAGAATCATGTTAAACCATACAAACGAAAACAATGCAAAAAACATGGATCCTTCCTATCCCATAGTGGATTGGTGCTATCCTTTGTGTAGAAGGCAGCCCTTTCCCAATCCCTTGATAAGCAAAAATTGCCAAATGATGGATGATAGACAATGAGATGCTAAGTGATCTCAAGTTGCCTAAAATGATAGTGCTCAAATTGAAGATTGTAAATGATGAAGAGCAAGATTGATTCTCAAGTGAAGAGAATGACCTTGCATAAAGATGTGTTGTTTGTTTGAAGGAGAGAAGCCTTCAACTTATAGTTGAGCTTGAAGAGAGGAGAGGCCAAATTGATGAATGTGGGATCATTCATGGGCCAATGACAAGGTGCCACTTGTCAAGTTGTGAGAGGGTGAGGAATGTGCAAGTCTTGGCCCATGTGCCAATTTGAAATTTGAATTTGAATGACTTGACATGTTTTGGGGGGATGAAAGGTGCAATAAATGCTATGTTGACTTGTGCAAATAGCATTTAAAACCTTGTTGGAAGGGACAAGTCCCTTTTGGGGGGAAGATTCAAAATGGAAGAATATTCCATTTTGATGCCATTTTGAATATAATTAGAGGAATTATAAATCAAATAAATGATTTATTGGTGCAAGTGGGTGGGTTAGTTAAGAGTTTGGATTTGACTCTAGTTGAGTCAAAAGCTAGAGAATGATAATCATGATTAGAAGTTAATTAATGTAGATTAATTAACTTGGATGATATTAAGAAGTGACATTTGATAAATCAAATGAGAAGAACTTTAAGGATTTGATTAAATAATTTTGATTTATTTAATGAACCTTAGTAAATTAATCAATAAATTGCTTTAATTAATTAATAGCAGAATTTGATGTTAGTTAAAGCGAGATGTATGATGTCAGTTTTGCATGTCTACATTTTGCCCCTCTTTGAAGCAATGTACTCATTGCATTGGTTCAAAGAATGATGTTGCCGACATCGAAATTAAAAAATTCTTTGGTTTTTTCGGATGCCCCAGTGAAAATAAGTACGTTAGTACATTGCCCCCTCGAGAGATCGAGCGAAAAGATACAATTTGAGGTGGATCTCGCGACAAAGAGGTTCAAAATGGATGTATGGATGGTTAGACTATATGATAATGATGATGTAGATGAGATGTTTGGAAGATGCTTAGAATAACAAATTTATATTATCATAAACAACTTTAAATGATTATGCAATGCATGTGAGATGGATGAGATGGATGATGTTGTCCTGATATGATGGTATGACATGATTATGCAAAATGAGAATACGGATGCAAGATGGATGCATTGTTAGCATGAAAGAAGATAGAAGAATGAGAGGGATGAACCCTTAAATTCAAGAAGATCCAAAATTTCAACAAGCCAACTTTATTAGAGATGATGATGAAAGATGATGATGTATTGCTTATCCAGGAATGGGAGATAAAGAGCGTAACTTTCTTTATGTTTGATAATACACATAGGTGCGATGCATCAAGGTATTAAGAACTAGGATGGCGTTGCACCTAGTGTGATGGACTCTGACTCGGCAATCAAATAGGAGTGATCTTGTTCACACTTGACATACGGAAACCTTGCTAGGACGGACCCAACAAAGAAAGTATTCGCCAAGTTATTTTATAGGAACATCCAACAAGCATAACAGATAAAAAGATAATGATCATTGCCCCATTCCTTTCTCTCTAAACCTGTTTTGTTTAGGCATCATCGAGAGATCCTTGGAATGAGCGCAAAATAAGATAAGTTAAAAAGACCAAATAAAGTAAACAAACAAGTTGATGTTCTTCGTACCGCTAGCCAAGGCTAAACTATTGTGGGGTACCTGATGCTTATGTCCATCGTGGGAAAGCTTCATCCTAGGACATGTAGTGATCAGGGTTCTGGTGAGACTGATTGGGTGATAAGCTATTGATACTCCGAGTTGACCAACTTTCTTGCTTACTGACTTAGGCTTGAGACTTTGACGATTAGGCATTCACTTTAGAACCTGCTAAACTTGCTTCTGACTAACTCACCAAAGGGTGAAAGCGACGATGATTTATTATGAGTGATGACAATCATGAGTGAAAGCGAGATGAAATGGATGCACCATTTTGGTTTTTTTCAAATGTTTTGAGGCTGTTTTTGGTATTTTTGGAATTTTACAAATGTTTTTGGTATTTTCAAGATTTTCCAATGTTTTTGGTATTTTCAAGATTTTACAACGAACAGACTGACTTAAAGACCTATCCTAGGGGTCTCGGGAGCTGATCCATAGATTATCCTTGCCTACGTTATATACGCAGAGACCACGTAGTTCGACTGGTGGTGGACTGACTTGATGATAATGTGGACAAATGGATTGCCATTTAATTGCCTAAAGGACTAACTTAAGATGTAGACTAGATGGGAAAACGGATTGCCAATGCGACGGACGCCTAAAGGACTGACCCAACCGTCTCGGGGGATGATCAAAGATCAACCTTGCCTACGTTCAAGCTCAGAGACAATGTAGTTCGACAAGGTGAAAGACTGAAAAGACCTGATGATGAAATTTTTGAAGATTTTCTGATATTTCGACATGTTTTTGGATTTTTTGAAATTTTTGAATGAGTTTTTTTGAATGTTTTTGAATTTTTTGATGAGTTTTTCTGAATGTTTTTGGAATTTTCGCATGATTTTGACGATTCGGATATGGACATGATATGATATCAGTGCTTTTTTTTGGGATTTTGTTGAAAACCAAGCTTAATGTTGATCAATCGGATTGATGGATTGATAGTTTGACTAAGTGTGTTAAGTCAAAAAAAAGTGATAATGCACTCGTAAGTTCCAGGAAGTTGTGTTATCCCAGAGTAAACTCGTACAAAAAGGATAATTTGGCTAGGTGTGTTAAGCCAAACAAGGTGATTATGGATTTGATAATTTGGCTAAGTGTGTTAAGCCAAACAGAGTGATGATAATGAATTTGTAAACCCAAGGAAGTTGTGTTATCCTAGAGTAAACTCGTGCACAAGATGATAGTTTGACTAAGTGTGTTAAGTCAAACAAGATGATGATTGATTGGATTCGATTGATCAAGATTGATGAAGCTTGGTTTGGAAAAAAGTTGTTTTGATGATTTGATGTTACGCTGATGTGTGTATTAGATGCAACTGATATTGATTGTTCAGATGGATATTCCATGAAAGATAAAGCTTGATTAGGAATGTCTTCTTGTCAAAATATGCCATGGGCTAATGACTTGGATTTTGGCTCACAAATGCTTTGGCCAATTTGATTTCACATTTGCCAATGTTTGGATCACCACATAAGTTGGATTATTTATATCAAGATTTATTCCCGAAGCAAGATGTAAATATCTGCCCCCAGTGTCTAGCAATGTTTGGAATACCATGGGTGAATTCTTGGATACAAATGGATATGGATTATCTTACGATAAGATAAGCTGTTCAAATAGAGGATTCTCATTTGGATAATGCTTCAAGGCTCAGATAGCGTTGGATAGGATGGGATCAATGAAAATGATCCATGTCAAGATGTTTACCATAAACAAGTGTAAAGTGTGCTCCAAAATTTTCCAAGATCAAGATAACTTGGAGTATGGATGCAGATGGATAAAAATGGGTTGGATAAACAGTTCATGGGTGAATGAATGATATGGCTCAAATGATGGCCTTATAATGGATGCGATAAGATGCTTTCTCCTGAACTGGCACACGTAGATGCTTGATTCTACACATGACGCCTGTTTCCCAGGTTTTCATCATGGTACTTGTCCAAAGCGCCACCGAAGCAGTTTTCACTGGAGGATGATTTTTTTCTTTACTGTTTTCAATCCTTTTTCTGTTTTTTTTGTTGTCACCAAGACACCTGTTTGCCAGGTTTTCATCAAGGTGACCATTTTTTCAGGACATTTTTCTGATTTTTTTTTTTGTATTTTCTGAGAGATTTTAAGCTGATGCTGAACCACTTGGTGGTGCTGATGTTGATGCTTCTGTCATAACGTGCCATCAATATCCTATTTGAAGAAGTTGCTTTGCCAAGATACGTGCACTTGAATGCAACTTTTGAGAAATATGTTCTGCTTTGCTGATACCGGAGTTAACTCTGTCTTTGTGCGCACATTGCGATAGAGTACCTTTTGAATCCTTATGATGAAGGGTCGCTTCCAACACATGGTCAATGTGAGAATTGGATATCATGCGTGGAGGCATGGATGGAGTGTGTTTAGGAGTAAAAGATGGTTTGGTTGGAGGTTTGGAACCTTTGACTATCCAAACTTGGGAAGATGAGCAATGATGGGTGGATACGGAAGTGTACGTGGAATTAGGACCGACTGCTTGATACACTTTGTATGTCGCTTGAGAAGCAGACTTTTTCTTTTGTGGAAATCTTGGATGGATACTTACCCCTTTTTGATTTTGCCCCATAGTTTCTTTGACTAATGGAGTTTGATAGAGATAATTTTTCTTTGTATTCTTTGGTATCCACTTGTATTTGATTTTTCCTTCGTGCTTCGTCCTTTGATTCGAATATTTCTTTTGATGTTGGTCCCAATTTGTGTATGGGGTGATGGGTGGATGAAGATTCATGACGTGGTGGGTTGTAGTATTGGCATTGGTTTCATCATAAGGATCCTTCATGCTCCCTATGTTGACGTTTGCTCGAGACAAAGTTGCCCCTAGTATGGTGATAGTATTACTGATATGTTGAGATGCCTTGATTGTTGAGTAACCAAGGCCTTGATGCTTAGGATTGCCAAAAATCTGCACTGGTTCCAGAATACCCTGTTCATGTAGGCCTAATCCCCTGCCTTGATAATTCATCTGCTGAAAAAATTTATTTGCCATAGGATATGATTTACCTTGGAAACAAGGTGTTGCTCCTTCTCTGCTTTGTGGTGGACCTTCAAATGTGTCAGCTTCTTTATTGATGAGATAGCTTGCTCTAAGAAAGGTAAGTGATCCAACTTCATAAGTGACAGGATCCTCCATATGTGGGATGAATGCCTGATTGGTTTCTTCGACTTGATCTTGTGACATATCAGATTGTAGTGCTTCTTCAAGAAGTGTTGATGCTTCGTTGTCTACACAAAAGTCTTCCTCATGACTCATTTCATAGGATGTTTCTGATTCACAATTTTTGTAGAAACCTTCTTCATGATTTGTTTCTGCTATGTCCCCAAAATTTTCTATATCTTGGTCTTGTGTACCAATGTTAAGAGTAGGAGACTCTTGTTTCCTAGTAATGATTTCAAGAGTATGAGACTCTTGTTTTGAATGAAGATCATATGTGTGTCCATCCAAAGAAAGCATCTCATTGGTAGATGGAGGAGTATGTCCTATGTGGATATGATCATCATTTGCGGCATCTTGTATAGATAAAAGAGTGCCCATTAGATCATTGTAGTATCTCAGAGATACAAATTCTTGATTTTGACTAATTCCGGAATTGCTTTCGCCATGCTTTTGATCAAGTTCTTGACATGGGTCAATTTCAAAGGATGGACTTCTTTCTTAGATATCTTCATTAGGAAGTGGCTCAATATTCTCTTGAACTTTGGGAGGAGTTGGATCAAATGTTGAGATAGGGATTCCTTCAATATCTTTAACCATGAGGTCAAAGGACGTCAATATGTTCTTGGAAGGGCCATTGCTAGACCTTGATGGAAGATTTTGATCATGCTTTGGAATATGTTCTTGAGATATGTCTTCTAGCTCATTAGGTGATGTAGAGACATTTTCAACATTGTCATTAGTTGAAGGATCAAATAGTGTTAACCCTCCTTTGAATGGATCATTGTTAGACATCGTTGGTGAGTTTTGATCATGATTGAAAAGTGGCTTTTGGTGTATGTTGATTTGATCATTGAATGAGATGGGAACATCTTCAATGTGTTCATTGATGGATAGATCTTGATCATTGTTTTCAACAATTGTGGTGGGAATCTGCTGCAAGCTTTGTTGAGCGGGTAAGGCCTGTGTTTGCTGCTGAGCCAACAACGCTTGTTGTTCATCATGTTGTTTTTGTGCCAACAAAGCTTTTTTTTGGGCTCTTTGTTGTGCTACTTCTTCTTGGATTGATTGCAATAGTTCGTAGAATTCTTCTTGCGCTTGTGCTTGTTGCGCTACTTGAGCTGCTTGTGCTTGTTGAACAACTAGCTATGTAGCTTGTTGGGCTTGGAGTGCCTTTTTGCGGGAAGCTTCTTGCAACATGATGGAGAATGAATTAGTCGTGTTGTGTTTTGGCGGTGGTGGTGGTGGAATGGGAATGGTGTTGATTCTTGGGGTTGCTTGGATGGTTTCCATCTATTTTTGCGATGTTGATGGAAAAATGGGATGTTCTGGTATAATGCTTTGATTTGGCATGATAGATTGAAATTGAATATTGTTGTGGTTGGGAATCATATTGCTTGGATTTAGGTAACTTTGATTTTGCATGGCGTTACCTTGACTTGGATCAACATATGGAGTTGCCAATATATTGCTAGGATTTTGAACAACATTAGGGGGATTTGCAAACATGTCGACCCCAAAGTTTACCAAGTGTGGATTTGAAATGGTCATGTTTGGTAAAGTTGCACTTGGTATGTATGGATTTTGTGGGATAATGTTGTTTGGAGAACTCATGCATTGAGCATTTGGTTGATAGATTTGCAGATTTGGACTTGGATTTAAATCTATCATTGGGAAAGGTGTTCCAAAATTTGGATCAGGTATGCTCATATTTGTTGTACCATTGATGTTTGTATGAGATAATGCTCTTATGTATGCATTGTACAAGCTTTGGAAATCAAATGGTATTGCAAGGCTTGGATAGTTTGGTTGAATCGAATTGCTCATGATGGATGGATCAAATTTATATTCCATGTCCCTCTTGTGTTGAGATCGAGTTTGAACCATAAGATGAAGATCAATTTTCAAGAATGTAAGAGATGAACCTCTTAATCCTTTAGATCGGTCTAAACCTTAAGTTCAAAGAAGTGAAGAACTAGGATAATTAAAGGATCAAAGCGATAATGAGGACGAGATAAACGGAAGATGAGTTATACGAATGAATGGAACTCTTAAAGAACCTTTGAAGGAAATGCTAAACTTTTAGGACTTGATTTGATTGTGATTGGATTGATGGTTTGACTAGATGTGTTAAGTCAAACAAAAGTTGATAAATGTAATCGTAAAGCTCTAGGAAGTTGTGTTATCCATAGAGTGAACTCCTACAAGATGGTAGTTTGACTAAGTGTGTCAAGTCAAATGAGGTGATGATTTGATAATTTGGCTAAGTGTGTTAAGCCAAACAAGATGAACTCGTAAACCCTAGGAAGTTGTATTATCCAAGAGAGAAATCGTGTATAGGATGATGGTTTGACTAGCTATGTTAAGTCAAACAAAGTGATTTGATTTCGCCTAAAAGTTTAGCATAACAAATGACAAAGATTCAAGAGCTGTTGGTGAGATGGAAATTTGACTGATTTTGATGGTTGAAAGATGGATGAAAGTGATTAAATTTGATCCTAGACTTGACCTAGATGATACTTTTGCTTACAAGACCTCGGTGTTGAAGAACACGCTATATTTCCTATGAGAGGAAAGTAAATCTTTCAGACAATTCAGGATCTCAAGACGCTTCTCACTAGCTTTCACACTAAGCTTTTTGAACTTCGGTTTTGGGATTTTGATCATGTTAGAAAACACATGTGTAATCCAATTTGTCTTTTATCTTGTCTTAGTGAATCCCTTTTTACCAAAATCACTTGCTTGATTATGTTTTCAAACTGAATGTCTAATGTCCTACTTTCTTCTTCATCCCACAAGGTCCATTATGTGGAAATCAAGGAAATTAGGGCAAAAGTCTCCTATGTTTTATCCTTAGTGAAAACAAATGATGGTAGAATTTGCACACTTAGAAACCTCTAGGAATGTGATCCCTAGGGAAAGCAAGAGTTGGCAAGTTCGTCAAAGGATATTTGTTTCTTCCAAGGTGTTTGAAATTTGAGGCTCTTATGAATGTTCGTTTTTCAATGTTTTGAATCCAAGCAAAGTGTTTTTTGATTCCAAGCACTTTTTACAACCCTAGGATGATGAGACAATACCTTGTTGGGTTCCCACTTGGATAAATCCAGCTGCGCATATCTTGTGCGAATGGCTAAATGCTTGACCACACTGGCTCCCCTCCACGACACTCACTTATTCGGGTCAGCCAAGCATTAGTACCCATGAATCTCCCATGGCATACTTTCCATTTCCACAACAAGACTGCATGTTATGTGGGGTGGCTTCAGAGGACATGACCTCTTGCACCAACAAGATAGATAAGGTTTTGGCCAATTTCTAAACAAGGGTTCTAATTCGGGCATTCCGTTCGTGGGGGATTATCCAACGTCGGCGAGAGTCCATTGCTGTCCATCTCATCGGAATAATCCTCGTGATATTGGCCTTTGTTCCAATATCCACACTTATATCTCGGGTGGAAGTCGCTTGGCTTTAGCGTGTTCCCGGTTGGGTCGTTCCCTTGGGTGATTACTTTTTCCCACAAGGCAGGCCCTCTAAGATAAACAATAGCGAGCTAACATATCCCATCGTTCACACAACCTTCGTTGAAAAATAAATGGGAGAACCTCTGCAATATGTCGTGCTCACACTCGCATGTTTTGTTCAATTTTTAGATCCCAAATTGAAGTGTGGAGGAAATATTTTTGACAACTTAATATCATAAAAAAAACTTTTGATTCTCAAGATCGCCGTGAGGTGCGAGAGAAGCGCATACGTCTTTTTGATGATATTACTTTGTGAAAAAGATTACAAAATATGACAAACAGTTGTTCATTTTAAGTCCAAAAAGCAGTGATGAATTCATTTTAAGCACCAAAATCCAAGTGTGAAGGTTGCCTTGTTCAATTTTAATCCCAAATTGAAATCTAGTAAATGTCTAAGGTTCTTTTTAACCAACTTTGAAAAGATCAAATCAGTGATTGATTTTAAGCCCAAATCGATATGTGAGTTGGTTTAAAACAGAAAACAAGGGTAGTGATTTGAAGCTCTAGATCAATAAGCATTAAAAAATGCTTTTATTAAGCTTAAATTTGATTCTCCAAATTGAATGTGCTTGATATTTTGATTCTTATGCGAGAGATACCACCATTGTTTCTTTATGCGAACTGCAAACAAAAACCCACATGTTAGAGTTATATACCATCAAATTGCAAAACCACTTTTAATACTGAGAAAAGAATGATAACAAAAACCCCCTTTTTGTTTTAACTCTACGAAAGAGTGTCCCTTTTGCAAACAAAAACCCACATGTTAGTTTTCCAAATCTAGTTGGATAATAAAGCTACAATTATGATCAAATCTAACACCAAAGTGGTTGTATCGGATATTCAATGCGTGTAGTTGAAGAGATGATTTGTCATGTCACAAAGATTAAAAACAACCAATTTCATTTTGATGCAAAGTAGCAAGCCACATCAAATTTGAATTTTGCATAGTGACCCAAAAATAAAATATGATGTTAGTTCAAAATCTCTGCACTAAATCCAATATAATCAAGCACATGTCAACTAATAATATTACTTTAGCACTGAAAGCATTTTGAATTTATTTCCAATAAATGACAAATGTCTCAAATGAATCTTCCAAGCTATTTTCCAAGGAAAATCAATCTCCAATATAAGAAAATAAATTAATAAAACTCTTCTTCCTTGTGATGGGGGTCAATAGCAGTGTGGGCGAAAATAAATGAAAATAAAGATTCCACCTAAACCGCTAAGCAAATAAATCTCATTTAACAATTTCAAACTTGGGATTGAAAATGGGTCAATCAGAAGTAAAAATAAATAAATAAGACTTGCATACCATGGCAGGTGATTATGAAAAGAAACCGTACAATGCCTTTACTCTGTCATTTGAAATGACACTTATTAGAAATTTCTTCACCTGCTTCCAAAGAAAATTTGCTATGAAAGACATCAAACCCAATTTCACTCTTAAGTTGTATGTGAATGTTGCCCCTGTTGAAATGTCTGCACGGTTGTAGAGGTAATAGCATTTAACAGGGTTTTGACAAACAAAAAAGAAAGCCCGCTTGTTATGAATGGTCAGAGAATTAAAAGTGAATTAGCACTGCCCCAAATTTCTACCAATAGATTTGCAAATTTTTGCAACAGAAGCATTCATGGGAAAGTGTCAGTAGATCTTTGTATATCTGAAGTGAGAAATTTATTGGAAGGGATACAACGCCTGAGATTTGACAACCAAATAAATGTTCCTGTGTTTCTTGATATGTTCAGGTTAATGCAATCAACAGGTGTAAAGTGAGCTCCTCAAACATTTTCCAACATCCTCGGTGCCTGCAAAATGAAAGCTCCAGCAAATGTCAATTTAATGTGCCATCTTATTCGATGAATGCCTCTACTCCATTTAATTCTCAGCTAACACAGCCTGACAGATGATTTTGAATTGATGGTTTCAACTACCTAATAAATTTAGTCACCTGCAAACGTTGCCTATGTTTGACTCCTTGTGATTTTATGGACAACAATTACTTGAGAGTGGCTCGAAAGAGATTTTAGTATCAACATTTCAAACGTCAACCTGTGCCAGGCAATTACTACTGTCGGCTGAGTGCAGAGTTACCCATTCTTTTTGTCGTGCATGTGGAGAATGGTTCTGAGACACAATGTAATGATGGGAGTCTACGCTGGACATGGGAGTTGCGAGAGAGAGTACGCAGACTGTTTGATAGAATACCTCAAAGAGACGTTAGCTCATGGATCACGCAACTAAAACTTGATTGAAAAGTCATAGAAACAAGCAAATATTGTTGGCAGGTGTAAAGACAGACTCCCTGTTCGTTCCAGCATCTAGACAAACCCGTGAGGGATTCGATAGGGAAGACACAACTTAGATGGTATCTACAAAGCATGGTTCAGCTGATGCAATAACAAGTGATATAAGCAACACAACTAGACTTGGCAAAGTCTTCAAATATACATTTGACATAGTTATTGACTGATCATCACCATTATATGGGTATCGACTAACATGGATGATAGTGAGAAAAAAGAGAATGAATTGGATATCGGTTACAGGAAGAATATAAAACAAGATTAAACCAATGTTTGGTGTATCGGTTTTCATGGAATGAAATGACTGAGCAAGGCGGCGATGAGCATCAACAATTAGAAACCAGAAAGGCTGACCAACACAATATAAGCAAGAATTTTAAGATGTCCAATTTCTTATGTGATCTTACTTGATTAGCAATGCTATACCACATTAATAATAGCTCTGCTATTTATTTGGTGTATAGAGCAACAAGTTTCTTTTACCGCTAAAATGGTAACTATGAGATATTAAAAGATGCTTGATCCAAAACAATGCAAAAAAAAACAAAATATAGCCACTAATGCAATCTGAACTTATCTAACACTGAGAATCCAACCTCTTAAACCAACCATAAGCTTAATCCCTAAGTGACCTTCATTGATGAAGCTATGGAAGTATTGTTAGATATTATGAAGAGGTCTTTGCATAGTATTAAGAGGATGTACAAAATTTAAAGGCTACTCAGAACAAAAATAAAGATATTGCAATAACTTAATGCATTCAGCGATATAAAATATACACATAATGAATACACATCCTAAGGCAAAGATTATTTCAAACAAAAATTTCTAAGAGATATTTTTTTAGCTGAGCATCGTCGTTGGTTAAGGAAAAGCATAAGTATAGCAAACAAAGAGTAGCCTATTAATTTGAGCTAACAACAAAGAATAGAAAATATGCTTCTTCTTTTTCTTTGAAATATTGTCATGCCCTCCTTCTAGCGCCATCTGTAGGACATGAAAATCTGCATGATAGACTTAAACCATTTCATGTTGTTAGCACAAAAGTCAGTTTAAATCAACAAACCTAAACATCCCTATGAAATATGTAGAATCATGTTAAACCATACAAACGAAAACAATGCAAAAAACATGAATCCTTCCTATCCCATAGTGGATTGGTGCTATCCTTTGTGTAGAAGGCAGCCCTTTCCCAATCCCTTGATATACAAAAATTGCCAAATGATGGATGATAGAAAATGAGATGCTAAGTGATCTCAAGTTGCCTAAAATGATAGTGCTCAAATTGAAGATTGTAAATGATGAAGAGCAAGATTGATTCTCAAGTGAAGAGAATGACCTTGCATAAAGATGTGTTGTTTTTTGTTTGAAGGAGAGAAGCCTTCAACTTATAGTTGAGCTTGAAGAGAGGAGAGGCCAAATTGATGAATGTGGGATCATTCATGGGCCAATGACAAGGTGCCACTTGTCAAGTTGTGAGAGGGTGAGGAATGTGCAAGTCTTGGCCCATGTGCCAATTTGAAATTTGAATTTGAATGACTTGACATGTTTTGGGGGGATGAAAGGTGCAATAAATGCTATGTTGACTTGTGCAAATAGCATTTAAAACCTTGTTGGAAGGGACAAGTCCCTTTTGGGGGGAAGATTCAAAATGGAAGAATATTCCATTTTGATGCCATTTTGAATGTAATTAGAGGAATTATAAATCAAATAAATGATTTATTGGTGCAAGTGGGTGGGTTAGTTAAGAGTTTGGATTTGACTCTAGTTGAGTCAAAAGCTAGAGAATGATAATCATGATTAGAAGTTAATTAATGTAGATTAATTAACTTGGATGATATTAAGAAGTGACATTTGATAAATCAAATGAGAAGAACTTTAAGGATTTGATTAAATAACTTTGATTTATTTAATGAACCTTAGTAAATTAATCAATAAATTGCTTTAATTAATTAATAGCAGAATTTGATGTTAGTTAAAGCGAGATGTATGATGTCAGTTTTGCATGTCTACAAATTCAACATTCGAAAGTGAGAGATTTAATTAAATAAATAAAGATCATTTATTTAATTTGACTGTTGAAAAGGATAATATGAATAATTAAATAATAAATATTTAATTATAGATAAAGGGGAGGTTAAATGAATAATTAAATAAAGATATTTAATTATAGTTGGAAAAGTATGATAAAGGATTTAAATTAAATAATAAATTATTTAATTGATAGATAAAGGGGGAAGAATTAATTAGTTCGCAACATAATTAAATAAATATGATCTATTTAATTAATCAAGGTTGAATAAAGGTCATTTATGAATTAGTGAATTAATTAAAAAGGGTATTTAATTAATAGAGGAAATATGTGTTAGAAAGGTTAATTAAATAATAAACATTATTTAATCATGACAACGGACTATAGAAAATTATGTCGAATGTATACTTGTAGGCCTAGACCAATTTTCGGTGTCTACAGGTTTAATTGGTTTTCTGATAATGCTCCCCCTAAGACCATGCTAGGTCTAGTTCCCAAAGGAATCATATGCACCAGATGAAGGTACAAACACATTAGTAGTCTCTGATTCTTCTTTATTTTTCCATATCTTGCTCATTTCCTTTTTAACTTCTTCCTTATCAATATTTTCGATCGATTTATCATTCTTCACTAGAGCAGACTGCTTTCCCTTTTTAATTTGCAATATTTTGAAATATGTCTTGGTTTCTTGCAATGATAGACGACAATGTTTCTCTGTCCATTTTGATTTCCATTCATCCCTATTTTGCATTTATTGGATTTATTTCCAAACATGTTATAGGTATAACAATAGCCATCAAAAGATTTATTTACCCTTCCTCTATTAAATCTATTCATCATCACTCTACTAACCATCCTTGTGATTTGCATTCAGTTCCTTTATGTCCTATCCTCTTGCATGTATAACATTGTCCAGAGAAGGGACGAGAAAATTGATTCAACCTACTCCTACACTCAGTTTCCTTATGTCCAAATTTATTGCATGAAAAACATACACCGTTGAAAGATGAGTACCTTTGTACATTCGGCTGTCTGATAGGTGGTTTCCTTCTAGATATTCTTTTATGCTTTCCTTTTTTTCAAATTTTTTATTGCAACCCACACGTGTTTCCTAGAAGCTCCTATGAACTTGCCACATTCAATAATAAAAGACTAGGAATAGTAAGGCCAACTTAACGAGAATAGCAATAAGGCTAATTCTCCTACACTTCGGACTCTGTAAAATCCAAGAGGCTATTCCCTAACATGTGATCTTAACATACAACATTGAAACTATTCATTTTTACACAGGTAAGCAATAGATAGATCCCCTATTAATGTTAAAGGATGAAATCCTTAAAGAAATTGGCTATTCCTTAAAAAGACTCATGTCCATTTAACATAGAATCGAAAACTCCACATAAAGTAAATTGATAGGAAATGTTTGAGTAAAATATCCTGATGCCATAACACAAAAGATGCAAGAATAAAACATAATCAAAATTCTACTGCCATATCCCAACGCATAGAGTCAAAAGAGAAAATTGAACTATAGGGTAAATTTCATTTTGAACACTTATGATCTATTATGAATTTCCTTACAACCCATATATTTTTACCTGAGTCTATTACTCCTTTATGAATCCTATTTGTTATATTGCATGAATTTACTAGTTAACTAAAGCATTTAATCGATCCTTTGAACCAGAGCTATAGTTAAACATAATTCATAGTAAAGAAAAAATGAAAATCATCTTTGATCGATATTTAATTAATAATCCATGTAACATAACACAATAGGAGAGAAAAAAAACTCCAAATATTCACGAGTTTGATACAAACATGCTAAAAAACCCCATGATTAACAAAGTTCTCCAATCTGACTCAAAACCTTTTAAAAACTAGACTTACAATACATACTCTCTATATTACTAGACTCTTATTTCTCATATTTTGGATATTTCAACAAACCTCTCTCTCGGCCCAGAATTCCCTTTTAACAAGCTTCAGGTTAGAGAGATCTTATGTCCATTTTTGATTGGACCGCTAACTCTTGATTCAGTTACAATTCTATTATGTGAGTGGAGAGCATAAGACAAAGATCATCATTAGTTGATAAGGAGGAAAGAAAAATCGCTCCAAAGGCCACTCCCCATACATTGAAGGTATGCTTAGTCATTATAGTATTAACTCCACCTCAGCACCTTGTACTTGGAGTCAAAAGGAGAATGCAATTTTAGAATATAATATCTAAGGCTAGACCTGTATTATACATGACCAAGTTGCAATTCTCGACTACAACACTCATAATTCGAGTTCATCAGTGAACACCTTTTTCCATAATTCAAACTCCTCCTCGGAAGGCCACTAGAAAGCCACAACCTGATCAACCTTTGATCAATAGGGAGCATACTTTACCATTATCGATGTGGCCTTTTTATCAAAGTTTTCTAAGAAACTTATAACAAAATACAACTTTTCCAATGTATTCTCTAGCATGCGGATGTCAACATTTTTGCATATCTCATGTGTTTGAGACATCATTATATTTTTTATTTTCTCCTTCCAAACCTGGAGGGGTTTAATTTCATCCTGACTATGTAAAATATGAGGCAATGGGGTTAGGTCCTTTCCATCATACACATCTTTCAGCAATTTAATCTTGGATTCCATAGGGGTGAAAAATCCATGAAACTTCTGCACAAAAATTCCCTTGACCAATTGATATGTTTAGATAATACTAGGATATTTATCACCATGCTATTTTTCTCCTACTGCCATGAATTTAAACTTCTCCATTCTAGGGCTCCATTTGTTTAGTAATGGGATAGCCAATTCTTTATCCCTTGGAAACATTTTTAATGCTTGCAACATTAGGAGATAATTTTCATGAACATTGTTTAGCTTACTTTGGACCCTTCTATTTAAATGTTTCAAAACAATGTCCACTATCATTGCATTGCTTCTCCCTGTTGCATCTTGGATTTTATTTACCATCTCCTTATATTCTTCAACCTGATAAATTAGTTTCTCCCTAGAAAGTCCCCCTCTAGGGCTAGTAGCCCTCTCAATAGCGATAGGAACGTGTCCCATATTATATGGAATAATAGCCAAAGACTGTGCTTGTGTAGGAGGTTGAGACTGCTCTACTAGTGGATTGGGAAGAGTGTGGCTAGAACTGGCTTTCTTTTGAGACCTCATGGTATCTATTTGTTGCCTCAATACAACCAATTCAGTTTCTAACTCTACTACCTTTTGTTGACTCTTATTATATTTAATAATAATGTCATTATACTGGCATTTCTGAGTATCCCGGTCCTTGGTCAAATCTTCAACAATTGCTCTGGTGAAATTGGCAACATTCACGACCATATCAACAGCTTCCAATGCTAGAGTGTCAGCAACTCTCCTCACAACCAAGTGACCACTGAAGTCAGACGGTTCTACAATAATTGGCTTTTTAGAGCAGTGGATAGGCACCAAATTTCCAAAGCATCCCATTCCTCACTAAAGGCTAATCCTTTGAGTGCTAATGCAGCCTCCTCTTCAGTAACAAGAAGTGGCTTATAGCCCTTCTTATTGTTTCAAACACCACAAAATCAATGATATCCCATTCAAGGAGTAACAATACTCCACTTTTTTGTACCAATTCCTGGCCCTGCTCTGGTGTTATTGCTTTGAATTTGTCTCTCATCTGTTCAATGACCTTAGCTTGAATTACCTTCTCTGGGAGTTCTAGATGCAGAATTCTCTCATGTGCCACCTTCTTAGCATATAATGTAGTATGTTCTCTCCACACAAAATCTTTAAAAGCACTAGTTTGAATAAAAGAGTCATCCATCATGAAATCTCTACAAGCTTCTATTATCAAGTCATCATTTCTTGTTATTCCTTTGGTTTCATCTTTTCCTAACCTCAAAGAAATTGTACCTAAACCTGTTGCAGTTTCAACTGGGTCCAATGGCATCTCATGATGCATTTCATCTGGGGTCACAATCATGTCATCATCCTCATCACCATCACAATCAACAATCGTTAATCTTTCAACCTTCTACCTCTTCGGTGATGGTGGGAAAGCTTGGTCTGAAAAACTTGTAGGAAAATCCAAATCAACAATATTTGGTACTGACTACCTTGAAGAAGATGGTGCAATATTTTTAGCAACATCTTCAGCCCTACTTGACTTTTTTCTAGAAAAAACCCTTATCTTCTTTTGGGGCTGGTAAGTAGGCCTCTCCTCTAACTTTACTTCAAGGTACTCCTCGATGGTTTGTGATTTTCCTCTTTCTTCCACAACCTTTTCATCTTTCAAAACCCCAACCAAGCTCTCAAAATTATCAATAGCATGCATTGCCCTACTAAACTCATCTTTAGCATTAGTATGGGATTGAAACCAGGTATTTTCTCCTGCTTACTTTTTACCATTTTAGAGTAGGCAATGTATAGTGCCTTTCTCTCATCTTGTAATTCTAAATCAAAAATATCCCTGATGATGTCCTTAGGAAAGTAGAAGTTGTGGAAAAAATCTCCAGTTTGATTTTTTGCCTTCATTTGAGAGATGAAACCCTCAGGATCATGCTTCATAGGGCGCACAATCATTAGCCTGCGAGGCCCAAGTAATTTATGCAACTCCTTCCATCCTCCATTTTCCATAACAAAATCGACAAATGTTGTATATTCAAGGAAGAAAGAACCTTTTTTCTGTTCAGCTGGCAAGTGTAATTCTTGAGTCCCTCCCAATTGCCTCATGATTTCCAAGAATCCAATTCTAAGGGGAACCTCCCTTGGCAGAACCTTTGGATTGACATTAGTGCCAAAAACCCTGAAAACTGTGGTATTATGGTAGGGGATAATGTCTCCCCAATTGTGCATTATGTTCAATTCAGGCCTTCTCTCCATCAGCCTCAAGAAGTCATGAATTTGTTTTGGGATCCTTGGGGGGTCACGAACCAGAGCCTTCCTTAATTTAGATCCAAAGACATTATGGAAAGTTACATAATCAAACTTATGATCATGCATGTCAAGAATCCTAGTCCAATATTGGACAGGCATTTCAATGTTTCCTTCCTTCTTCTTTAGTTCCATATCTTTTTCAAACACAACCTGACCCCTATACAGAAACATGTGGATTAACAAGGAGTACCATCTAAATCCAATCCAATTCTTCCCCTCCTTTAGGGCTACCAAATCCGTGTGCATCTTCTCTACCAAATAAGTGGAAAAATCATATATCACATTAAAACATGGGTGCTGGAGATTTACTGCCATATACATAATATTAGTAGGCAAGGTTTTCTTTAAGCTGAATCCCAAAACTTGACATAAAGCACAAACAGTCTTCTTGAAATAACTGGAGAAATAGTCCATAGGAAAAGGTTCAGGCTCATTCCTGCCAATTACTACCTTCTTTCGATTTTTTCCTCTTCCTAAGACTACCAAATGAGGTATCAAAAAGGATGTTCTGAACAAACCCCTAGTACTTCTATATTCTTGTCTGAAAACCTCCAAGTTGAAAGGAACCATATCCTGACTCCATTCATGCAATTTGAAAATATCTGCAATTTATTCTTTGGTTATCTTAATCATTTGTACACGAGCATGTGTTTTGACAATTCGGGCCATAGGGTCATATCTAGCAGCAATATCCTTTAAAATATCTACATTCATATAAACATTAGGCACCACCAATTTACCAAGGTCTAACCTCTAGGGGTTACACAAAGGAACTGACAAATTCCTGTTCCCAAACCAATTGGAGAACAACTTCCACCCAGTGTATGGTAACTCGACATCTTGAATTTCACATTGCTTGTCTGTCAATCCTTCCAAGAGTCGAGGCCCATAGAACAAGACCTTTCTCTCCCACTTCTTGCTAGTAGAGGGTTGTAACAAATCAATAATATCTTGGGATAATGGCTTGGTAGTGGTTTCGAAACCAAAAATTTTGGCCTTGGGTGCCATTTGTACTAGACAAATGATAATTCGAGCTAGGGTTTGCTTATTTTTAGATAGAAAACAATTACAATTTTCTCCTTTAGCCTTAACAAAAACTTCTTCAATATTCAAAAGTCCCTAGCAATTATCTAGAAAAGCTCTAAAAGTGAATCTATTCAAACAATTCTTCAAGAATAGAATAGGAAATGATCACAAATTTCCCAGCAAGCAACCATAAAATATTTTGAATTTACAAAAAATAGCGTACGTGCTATTTATGGTTTTACTCGAAGAACCTCCAGGGCAGCGAAATTGAGAAATCGTAATGACAACTTGCTTCACTCGATACCAAGCAATTCTTACTCAATGTAGAGATACAACATGGAAATATTAATTCACAAATTTTAGCATTTAAGTATGCAGGCAGAGTCTAACTTACCCATTACTATTCACTAGCGCGAGATAAAACGGCTATAGTACAATACTAGTTTATTTTTAAATACAAGTCATTGATTGAATGCAATGTTAGCTAAAAGAATGAATTAGATTTAGTCAAAATAGTTTGAAAATGCCACGTCCACTCTCCAATCACCAAACAGACAAGATATTTACCTATCGGGCACCACATCAGCACAGAATGGGCCCCACCTTTGTTATCAATGCACAACATCGGAGTCCATGCGTCATCAAATCACACACCTCACAACATTATTGAAACTACAGTTTTAATTGTGTGAGGTCAGCGAGGAACGACCACGATGCATCGGTACGGAAATAGTTGTCGGTATCAGGCTCCATCATCGATCAATGAGAAAAATTGGTCCCCACCATCAAATGTGACAGATGGCAGCATCTCAGATGCCTCACACTATATTTTTGACATTAGTAGAAACCCTATGAGGTTTTCAAGCAATGGTCAAGATTAAAATCACTTCATCCGACGACCGCACAATCTGCACATGCGAAAAGGTTATTCATAAAGAAAGGGACTGAGTAGGTGGACGGGGAAATGACCCTCAAGGTCAAAAATAAATTATTTAGAGGTTTAAACTGAAATAATTCATTAGCTCGACACTATTAAAATATAATGTAGTCATGATGCCAAAAAACTGAAAGGACGGGTAAACTGGGCCAGTAAAGTCATGACCAAAAAGGGATAAAAGACCACTTAAGTGATCGACCACCGTCAATAACAAGTCAATGCTCAAAAAGAAAACCCATGACCCAACCACTCAGAGTTGAGGACAAAACATACCTACAAGGGGAAATTTTTACAAAGCTCCACCATCTTTATCCCGAGTTTTCTAGTTATCTACTGGATTTGAATTTTGCAGTTTTCCATAAACTCCATTTCCTAAGCCACTTTTGTCCTTAGAGGGTGATGGAATGCCTTAAAAATTCTTGGTTCCATCTTGAAAAATTATACAAAATCTGGCTTGGTCCTTTATTTATTTATTTTAGGTCATGTTCCTACCACTATGATAGGGTTTTATATTCATAAAACTTTCAAAATTTGGCCTAAAACCCTTGGTGTTTTTAATTTTACATTGACCTATCTTCCTCATTCCCGGTCACTTATGCCATCATTGTCATTGATTTACTGGCCCTCGATCTTAGGTTTTTCGGCCACATGGATCTTTTTGAGTGTCAAATTTTCCTATAGTCAAAGGCTTAATCTAAAATTTAAAATCTTTAGCTTTTGTTATGGGTCAAAATTTCATTCACCTAGTCATGTTCCCCTTTTATGAATAAGTTTTGTGGAATGTGCAAAATTAAAGCTTCATGTGGACCGTCTGATCAAAGGAATCAATCTTAGCCTTTCCCCATATGCCCATCTTGGTTTTATTTCTACTTATTTTATTCTCATGGGTCGACAGGATTCAACCACGTCTCTCATATAATGGTGGACAAAGTATTTTTGGAAAAGGAAACTAACGGTTGTCAAAGAGGATCGACGGCTAATTTACGAAAGATGTGGCTATATCTGTACCATTCCCCGCGAGCCTGTTTTGTTTTATTTCATATTATTGCAAGGGCATGGGCTAGCGAGTGATGGCCACATAGTGATGTTTTATGGTGGGACCTCATTTCTCACAAGGAAATAGATGTGCGAGGTTAAATCAATAGTAAACAACGCAACACATGTTCTCTTTTGGGCCTTTTCCCTGTGCCCCCGTCCTTCTGTAGTGATATGAGGAGATAGTCATACAAGCTAGTGGGTGATGTGACACTTGACAGTTTGTGGGGCCCAATAGGTCTTTGAAGATGAAGGCTTGTTGTGTGGAAGAGTGTAATCAATGGTCGATGACTGGTGATGTGGCTCAATCTTCGCCACTCCCCACCATCCCATGTGGGTCTCACCTATGTCCTATATTTTTTGATGAGCAAGCGGGCGGGCGCCACGTGGACTTTCTAAAAGGTTGTTGTTGGGTTCTAATGAAGCTAGAATACTTCCAAATTTGGTCAAAAAGATACTATTTCTAGACCACACTATTTTTTAGGTTTGTTCTTTAAAGGTGCATGCTTAGCATTTCAGTCGTCAATTTTGATAGCCATTGATACATGTGGAAAATCTGAAAACAAAGCATGACAGTGTACGAGTCGATATTTTGAGATCCGGTTGAGATCAATCCCCACCGTTTTTGGACAAGGAGAAAGACAAGTGAGGTAATTCCTATGGATGAGTGGGTAATTATGGCAAGAAATATTTAATTGATGTATAATACAGACTAGATTTTTATCCACTTGGAGTTTTTCTGGTTTAAAGGAGCATTAAAAGCATAATTAAAACTTAATTTTAAACGGTTGCATAGTAATTTGTCTGTTGATTTATCTTTCAAATCATGATCAACGGTTATGATTAAAATGATCAAGGAAGACTATTGTTAGCTCGTGCATGTAGGATTTCTTTGAAGAATTAATGGTTGGCACACATGCATGGCTCATTATAAGGAGGACTCATTGCCATATTTCTCATTTAGAAATTGCATTGAGTTTGAGTTTGACAACAAATTTGCTTGGTTTTTTTTGAGAAGTTGAGTAAGTCTGAGGAGTCTGTTAGGCCACTTCAAAGGTCTAAGAGATTAAGTCTGCTCAAGTCTGAGAAGAATACTCATGAGGATGAATTTGATACTGTGAATATAAATTTTCCCAAGCTCCCTTTTGGTTATTTTATTTTGCTAAGTACCAGACATGACCATCTATTGAATCCAACATCAAGTGCCTTTCACAAGGCTTTATCCAAATATTGCCACTTGTCATCCGAGCGCTCCTCGTAAGGATTCTTTCCTTCACTTTTCAATGGAATCTGCCATGCTTCCACGTGTCGGCAGTTCACACTCTCTAGTGCTTCTTCCAGTCACTTCCCTATCGGGCCTCGACTGCATGCCATGTAGTGTCTACCCACACACATTCCTTGGTGGCCCCCACCTATAGCGCAGTACATTTGGAGAACCTCCATGTGTCTTCACCACACAAATTTTCATCGCATGAAAGGGAGAATGACACATGTCATAATTCTGTAAAGTTGGGACCACTTCCATCATTTGCAAGGGATGCATATGGTGCTGGGGTGACCTCGTTCATGGATTGAATATTTTTTCCATTGCAAGAACCAAAAAATCATTTCCATATACATCATTGCTCATGATCGAAGGATATTTTCTATTACTAGCTCACCAAGCTGGGGATTTTTATTATAAATACTACTGCTTCTTTCAAAGGAGCAGTTTAGATTTTGACAGAAGAAATTGGTGGAAGAACTAGGCCTTTTATTACTTTTAGATTATTGCAAAAAACTTACAGATTGTGCCCTTGTTCGATCTTTCTATTTTCTTAGGATATTTGATAAGTTTTATTGTGCTATTATGGTATTGAGTGTTTTATTTGCAAAACTTCTATAGATAAATTTAATGCAAGTTTGTTGGTTTGGATCATGTCTTTGAATCCTTTTTTTAGTAAATGTGTATGAATATTATTTTATGTCATTGAGTTAATCATTCAGGATACTATCCTTATTTTTTGTCATTTTGGGACATAATAGATTGTTGAACAAGCCCTTAAATCACATCCACAAGATAGGTTTATCATGCTTTACATCTAAATCTTGGTGCATTGCCCTAGTTAGATCTTTTATTTTTATATCTGATTTATTTTCTCATTCAAACTCCAGTTGTAGAAGAAGCCAACTTATTTAATATATAGAGGTTACTCAGTTCAGTGCAATAGGTCCCTGCTTTAACTGAGTTTCCCATAAAGGCTCTTACCTTGTAAATTTTTGGCATCAACAATTTTATTTTTTCTCACACGCCTGGTGGGACCCGAAATATATCATAAGTCAAAGAGGGTGTATAAGACATCAACCCTTTCTCATCCATCCACTAGCCATGTTGCAAATTGCAAACCAAAATAATGTGGCTTGCGATGCTGAGAGTCCCCTTGTAGCCCCAATTGCACCTGGCGTTTGGGCCCCTATCCTCATCTTTTCTCTCAAAGCTATTCCTAAGTGTTAGAATTGGCTATGGATGCCAAGATCTATCGACCAAATTGAAAGTACAAAGAAGAGAGAAAATAATATGACAAGAATAAACTGTATTCAATGTTAATGATAATGGAATTGCTTGATTTTACAATGAGAGACCCCTTGGTTATATAGCCAAGGTGAGAACATAGGAGTGCATAAGATTATGACAAGTGTCGTAATCTTATGACATGAGACAACAATGAAAAGCTATCACTCCACCTAAAGTGGAAAGGTGATAATGTGATAACCACCACAAAAGGTGGAAACCTAATCACATGATATGTCCATGAAAGGTGGAGGTGATAGAGTGATAACATGATAAGTCCACCAAAGGTGGAAATTCTCCAACAACTCCTATGTGGTCCCTAAGTAAACTTAACTAAGGTGTAATTATGACCTAGAACAAGGTACAAAACATTTAATTACACCAACACCCCCCCTTAAGTGCAACTTAGGGAGAATGACACAAATGCAAACAATGCAAGATGGGTCCCGACAACTAGGCCATGTTAGGTACCCATGTACAAATGCAATGCAATCTCTCTCAAATGGAGAAAAGGAGAAAACCTAGCGGGACAAAACTCCTCCCCAAAAGAGAGATGAAATACAATAATAATATGCTCTCAATGATGCATGAGAAGGTAAAAACCCCATGTGAGGAAAAAGACCCCCCCATAAGAGAGAAGTAGAAGAGAGACAAGGCAGCCCCCCCTCAATGTTGAGTCTCCTGCAATGATGGTAGAAGCTCAACATTGAATGCTGAAGATGATCCAATCTCATCGAACAACATTCCTCTGCTTAGGAAGAAACAAAACCAAGGATGTATGATGTCTTTGAATGATGCTCAAGTGTCTCCATGTCAATACCAAAAGTTGACACACTACAAACAAGCATTCTAGGCCACACTGCTGAAGAGTACAATCCAACATCTAGTAGAGAAGAATGTAGAACATGATCCAAAGAGAATGATATCCCCTCTAAAGACAAAGAAGCCTCCTCCAAATGTTGTCCAAAAGTATCCACACTCACGCCAAACTACAAAGAATGATGATGTAGAGAATGAACAAGAGGGTCAAAGTGTTCCCTCACAACAACTGAAGAAGGAGCATCTTCATCAAAGAGAAGATGAATGCCATCAATGATGTCCCCCAAATCTGCAAGATGAGACTCCACAAACAAGTCTAAAATACCTATCAAGAAGCCATCCAAAGTAGCCATATCTGGAAGACAATGTATATCCTGCTGCACTGAATCACAAGGAACCAAAACTGTGGAATCACAAGCATTATCAACTGCAACAGTAGATGGAGGAGATGAAATGCATGGCTCAAGTATTGGATCTGATGTGAGAACTCCCAAGTTCAAGTAGCCAAATGTCTCCTCATGGTTCACACTAGAAGTGTGATCAACAGCCAAAGGAACAATGTCACCATCAGAAGCAAAATCTGCAAAGGTATACAACCGAGATGAATGATCAACCACCCCAGTAGCAATGATCTCTCTACTCTCCAAGTATCGAATGATGATAGAATCAGGTGTGAACTCCACAGTTCTCCCATCTCCACCATGTGTAATCTGATATATGGAAAGAAGATTGTTCATCAAATGAGGAACACACAAAACATCTTGGAAAGTGTTGTCCCCAAAACTAATAGATCCCTTCCCTATTACACTCATGTATGTATTGTTTCCCATCAAGATAGGAGACATAGAACAAGGTTGAAATGAAGAGAATATAGACTGCGAAGATGCCATATGATGTGATGCTCCTAAATCTAGAAGCCATCTACTTGATCCTAGACTTGAATAAGCACAAAGAGATTAACCTTTATATCTTGATGTAGATGAAAAATCTGCATGACCTTTTCCCTTAGACTGTTTTGAAGAAGAAGGAGAAGAAGATTCAGACATTCTAGAAGGCAAATCAATTTGATTCTTTTTGAGAATATTTTTCAACTCATCAATGTCCTTCTTATAACAATAGTGTTCTTCATGTCCATCCTTCTTGCAATATGCACAATAGGACCTCTCCTTGTTAGATGATTTCTCTTTTGAATATGAATCTTTATGTTCTTATGTGGAGTTAGATGTGGATTGTGTGTTCTTCTTAGGCTTGTTCTTTTTCTTTTCTTTGCCACTGGAAGACTTCTCATCTTTTACAACCAAGGCATGTGATTTGGAAGACTTCAAATTACCCATTTGAATAAGCTTATCTTGCTCCCTAGTGAGTTGCATAGAAAAATCTTCAAAGGAAGGCATCTTAAACTCACTCCCAAAGGCATTCTTTATAGCATAGAAAGTAGACACAAACACTGAATATTCAGGTCCTAGCTTTGAAAGAACACTTAAGATCAATTGTGTATCTGTTTTCTCAATTTTACAATCCTTCAATTGTGTTCTTAGTGACTTGAATTTGGTGATGAAGTCTTGTATGTTGTCAAAATTACATGGATTGAGACTGATTAATTCATTCTCCAACAAATGTCCTTGAATTTCATCTATTTTCCCAAATAAGTTTGACAATGTAGTCCACATATCCATAGGTGTATCCAAGTGGTCAATGTGAAACAACAACTCAGGAGAGACATACAAGCACAAATAGCCAATGGATTCTTCAAAACTATTCAACCACTTATTCTTTTTAGGTTCATCATCTTTTGGTTCACCATCAAGCCCATGAACTATCCTATACAATCTTTTTACTCTTAGCAATTTGTTCATTTCTGATTTCCATTTAGGATAGCTGTAAGGTGTTAGAAGTGGAATTGTAGATGGCTCCATGATGAAACAAGAACACAAATCAAAAGGAATGCAACCACAACCACAAGAAGAATTCCCCCCCCAAATGCACTCAATCAAAGAACCCCCCAGCAATATATGAGCTTGGCACTTTATATTTAGTGTGTTTACAGTTGCCACTACTAAAAAATAGCAAAGTGGACTTTGATCTTTGTACATGCAGATGCCAAAATAGGCCACGGATTTAGGTACAATTTCTGGTATAAAATGAGATCAATATGATCATACCACTAAGAAGTACACAAAAAATTACGCACTTTCAAAAAAAATAGCACTCAAAAATGTTACCATAGGAGCAAGATATGAGCTCCCAAAGTTCCCAAAATGAGGACGAAATAGAAACACTTGTGAGAATCTGAAATTTTTGGAAAAACCAGAAGCCAAAACCAAAAACAGATTGCACCACTATGTAGAGCATGAAAAATTAGCCCAAATAAAAACAAATTGCTTGAAAAAATGAGCCAAATTGAGCAAGATATGAGCCTTCAAAGTCGGACAGTAAAAATCAAAAGCCCATCCATGACGGGGGAGAAAATTTCAAATTGAGTGCTGATGTCATGCTGCCATCATCAATTGAGCTACTTAAATTTGACAGCCTGCAGCCCATCACCAGAAAACTTGCCTGTGCCGAGAAAGTTCACCAGAATGTTGTAAAAGCTGCCGGAAAAAGTGATTTGACCGCCCAAATTTGTGGAGGCTGGCTGGATTTCTTTGGCAGCCGGTGGTGGATGGGTGGGGCTATGGGCCACGGGGAAGTGTGGGGCCATGGTGGCTAGAGGCCACCTACCACATGGCCTTTGCAGTACCACTAGTACATATGAAAACATAGCTCTAAGGCTACTTGCAACTTCTTTCAAAGGAAAAGGATTAGATTGGTATCACACTCTACTAGCTAACACTATCGATACTTGGGATCAACTCAAAGATCCTTTTTATGAAATATTATCGAATGACAAAGATAGGTCCTCACTATATCATCAGCTACCAAAAATAAAGCAGGGCCCATTTGAAGCCATGATAGACTTCAACACTCAATTCCATACAACTTGGTAGAGGATCCAAATTGCCATCCATCCATCAACCGAGTTAGAATTCATGTTCTACTTAAAATCCATCAATGCCAATATCTCAATAATGATCCAGTCACTTGGCAGGACCACATTACTGGATGCATACAAGGCAATGGTTAAGGCAAAGAACAATCTGATCGATGTTGGGAATTTTCCACCTTGGCCCATCATGTCAATATTCCTTGAAGTATCAATTTCTGCCTAGAAGATGCCATCTACTAGCACACCCATGCCGCCCTCATCTATGTACACATATCCAAGTGTGCCACCAGATGTTGCTTCTATATCTGATGCTTCAAAGGATGAGATGAGTGACATAAAGGAATTGCTACAAAACTTAACAAATAGAGTAACTACTATCAAGCGCAACCAAGCCGCTCCTCGAAGACCAGCCTACCAAAATTATCAAGACCATAGACCCTCCTACAAAAAATCCAATATCAAGGAGCCACTGGAACAAGTCCGCACACTCAGATAAATAACAAAATAGTATCAGTACCGACTCCACTTTGAACTACTCAAACAAGTATGAGTAGAGAGTTAAACAAAGGGAAAAACAACCTCGCTAAAGATATTAATCCTTGGTGCTTCCCCTATGGTGACAAACATATGCCTCAAAATTGTTCGCATGGAAATTTACAAAAAAAAATTATAGAATAGTGCAACCAAGGTATGATGTCAAATTCAGGAGATTATACATATGCCTATCCCCAAATGGAGAATGCGGTTCTTACCGCACAGTTGTAGGGAATGTCCCTAGAACAAGAAAATGACATAGCTCCCAATCACGCCTTTTTCTCATGAATGGAAGGATAGGAAGCAGTGTTCACATATGAAGCATCCACATCGATGAACCTACCAGTACAGATTGACTACAATACTCGATCAAAAAGGAGATTCATAGGTGAGTCAGTCAGTCCGTAGCCTAGGAGCATCTTGGACCAACCCCCTAGCACTTCCACAATTTCTCTACAACCGCAATTGTGCAAGGAGATTGTCATCACCAGGGCCAAGGAACATAAGCCTTTGAATCCATCACCTTTCAATATAGTGGAAAAATTAAATAAATCTTCTTCTAATGTATCCCTTTGGGATATCTTAGCCATTCCAAAACAAAATTCATTGCTATAAAAGGCCCTACAAAAATATGTGGTTGTGCAACTGATAAGACAAGCTTCTGAAAGGGCTATTGATTCATCACCTACAGCCAAAGTTCTTGCGAATATTGCAGAGGAGGCTTCGACCGAGGTCAAAGAGGAGAAAACAAAACCTAAACCATTTTTCTTAACTCTCATTGTGGGAAAGAAGTTGCTACACAACTCCATGATTGAGTCTGGTGCGAACACTACAGTCATGCCCAAATAAATAGCTGAAGCCTTAGGGATTAGTTATGAGCCCTTAAAGAGAGGCGTTATGTAGTTGGATGAGAATAAGGTCAAAATTGTGGGTCTAATTAAAGACCTCCCCTTGAATTTTTTCTCCTATCCTAGTACCACCGTGTTGCAAGATACTGTGATAATAGATGTCCCTCCTATGTTCAACGTCTACCTGTCTCAAGAATTCACCTCAAAGATAGGCGAATACCTTTCTTTGGATTCGTCCCACCAAATTCTCAAGACCAATCGTGAAGCTAAGATGAATATTATATTAGAACCTCTGCATTTAGAACATGTGTCTGATGAAGCCATGATCAACTTTGAAGCCACCCATACTTCTTTCACCAAAGAAGATTCCACTGGAGTTGAGCCATAGGGAGATGAGAAGGCAACCAAAGACCAAGTTGTATGAAAATAATTATTCTTAAGCGAATATTCATACATTGATCCTTTCAGCAATTATCATTCTATCGGGTTGGGTACCTACATCATCTATGATGAGGATCAAGAGTTCCTGAGGTTATTAAAGAACTCTATGGCTGATCAAGCCTCAAAGCTCTGGGCATTACACTTTGACAATGCTAGATGAAAAATCAACATTAGCATTGGGATATACTTAACATTTCCAAGCAATGAGTAGGTTCTCATATCATTTCACTTCCAATCTTGATCAAACAATGAACCCGAATATGAAGGTCTTGTGCAAGGGCTAAGCCTCGCATAGTGCATGGGTGTCAAACAAATAATGGTGTTCAAAGATTGTAATAAATCAAGTCAAAAATATCTCTACTACAAAAAATGTCTAAATGTAGTCTTATAGGCATAGGATATGGGACGTCATTGAAAGCTTCAAATATTTTAACATTCACACAGTGCCAAGTGAGTAGAATTCAACTACGGATTGCATGGAAACAATAGGATCTCAATTCGATCTTATCTCCGATTTAATTGAGAATGCACACTATGTGCAAGTGATTGTCTGACCCTCTATCCTAGATAATGATCAGAGTTGGAAAGTGTTCTAAAGTGATTAACACATCTCCTTGTTCATTCAACATTTGGGAGAGTTTGCCGATGAGTTCTAGCTAAAGATTGAAGATGCATATGAAGGGAAAATCATTTAGTTAAGATCAAACAAGCTTCTGAAAGGACTAGTCGTGCTCAAAAATATGTTCGAATGTGATGGTGCAAGGAATGATAGGAGAAATATTGTATCAAACCAAGTAGACTACGCCAAACTTGAGGTCAAAGATGGAAGAAAACTGAAGGTTGGGGAAGAAGTTCTACAGCATGACAAAGATAGTCTTATACACTTCTACAAAAAATATGAAGGGGCGTGACCTAGTTTTATGATGAACTCAGGGGATGTGATCTTGATATCATTCAACACACCATCAAACTAACACAAGCTGCTAAATCGGTCTGACAAAAATAGAGGAGGGTATGTGCAGGATCATCATGGAAAAAATAGGCCCTTAAGTGGCAATAAAAATACAAAAAATCAAAGTTAGACAACTTGACTTAAAAATTTGAATAAGTTATCTATATTATTTCAAAAAAATGTAAAAATAGAATCTCTATAAAATTGAATATAGTTTCTAAACTACTAGACCTTTATTTAAAAAAAAAAATCTATTTGGTGAAAATTTGAAATTTCAATTTATTAGTATTTAAATTTCAGGATAAAAATAAGAAGTAGGTGTCTGTCTAACCACCCTAACCACAATAAAATGATAATTAATTTTTATAATATTTTAGATATAATTAGATGACTCATGTCGCGATGTGATTCATATTTTTTTATAATTTTTTTCCAAGTAAAATAATTAAATATGATTTTTTTATTACAAATTTTAAAAATATAAAAGCTCGTCTCTCTAACTACCTTAACTTGGTCAAAAATTCATGAAATTCAATTTTTTTTTTTAATCCTATATTATTCAAAACTTAGAATGTGATGCATGTTTCAGATTCAAAAAATGTGATACCGTTTGAAAGTTATAGATGTTTTTCAATCAGCCTATGAATCAGGACTTTATTTGTAATTCTAATAGAAAATGAACAATAATTATTTATTAAATTCAAAGTAAAGAATAATTTATATTGGTGGAAAGCTGAGAATCTCCTCTAAAAACCCTTTTCGTTTCATCAATTTTGGGTAAAAAAAAAGTCATCAACCACATGGGTCATCATATGGCTTACATATCACCACTTTTTGGCCCATCATGATCTTGCACATACCCAGGCTCGTCAGTCCAAAGATTGAAGCCCTAATGGCACAAGAGCTAGGGAAGTTGATCTAGTCAAAGATTTTATTTCCAATCAAGCACAATACGTGGGTATCTAGCCTCGTCCCGGTCCGAAATAAAAATGGAGACATTCGTCTCTATGTTGACTTCTGTGACCTAAATAGGGAAACACTAAAAGATCATTATCCACTGCTTTCCATGGAATCAATCTTACAGAATGTGGCCAGTTTAGAGATATTTTCTCTATTGGATGGCTTCTCAGGCTACAATCAGGTTTGAGTTAAGGAAGAATAGCAACACAAGACCATGTTCACCACCAAGTGGGGAACTCTCACATATATTAAGATTCCTTTCGACCTCTCAAATGTGGGAGCCACCTTCTAGCGAGCAATGGACATAGCCTTCAGTGGAATGATCAACAAGATTATCCTCATCTATTTAGATGATCTGACTGTGTTTTCCAAGTCCAAAGATGACCATTTTGATCATCTAGAAGAGGTTTCCAAAAAATGCCAAGAGTTCAGGATATTCCTGAGCCGAAAAAAATGTGTCTTCGAAGTACCGCAAGGAAATTTTTTGGTACATGTATTGTCCCACGAAGGAATCACAATTGATCCCAAAAGGGTAAAAGCAATCAGGGAACTTCCACTTCCAGTCAACAAGAAAGGAGTCCAATCTTTTTTGGGGAAGGTTAACTTTGTAAGTAAGTTTATTTATGATTTTGTAGGAATAATCAAACCGATTACCTTGATGCTAAAAAAGGACCAATTGTTCAAATGGAAAAAAGAAGCAAGAGAAGCTTTCAAGAGGGTGAAGAATGTTATTTCTTTGGTTCCTATGCTAGTAAATCCATATTTGTCAAAATAATTCATAATGTACGCCTTTAGTAGCAAAACAAGCATCGCTACTGTTCTGACTCAGAAGGATGATGAAGAGAAGAGAGAACATCCGATATCATTTCACTCCTAGACCCTGATAGAATATGAGACGAACTATAGCTTTGTCAAGAGGCAAGCATTAAAAATTGTAAAGGGACTCAAGAAGTTCTGACATATTATATCTTGCAATAAGGTTATCAATTATGTCACACACTCTAGCATGTGTGAATACATTATGGAAGGAGTAATCACCAAAAAAAGGGCCAACTAGATCACCAAGATCCTAAAATACAACATTGAGGTCAAGCCTACAAAGACTGTCAAAGGGAGAGGGTTGTGCGAATATTTGGTGAACGATGAAGAAATGCAAATCAAAGAAGAGCAAGCGGAGCTTGCCCTAACAAATGAGTCTAAACTCGAAGGTTGTTGGGTGAGAGATAGAGTAAGATTTTTTTACACTGGCAAGTATCCACTAGGACTTCCTTCTGAGAGAAGAAGATTCTATTGACTGAAAAATAGTGGGTACTCACTTATTGAAGGGATCCTCTTAGAGTGGAATTTAAATGCAGTCCTATTACAATGTGTCACCATAGAGAAAGCAAAGAAAATTATTGGCACCTTCCACAACAACCTTGAAGGGAGACACTTCTATGC
>CM021103.1:671874793-671952124 GCA_007115665.2 Sequoiadendron giganteum | reverse complement strand
CTATCACCAAGTCTTCTCCATCATCTTGCATGAGTCCTTGGAATCTTTCCTTCCATTTCTCTCTAACCTGACTTAACGGCATGCCATCTTTAGTCATTACATTCACATCTACTATTATATCCATAACCGCTTCCAACTCCTCCAACTGCTCAGTTAAATTATTAACTGCTCCCTGAATTTCATCCTTATGTTTGCTCAAGAAGCCAGTCCTAAACTTAAGGATACGAGAAGTCTTTTCTACAAAATCTTTATTATCATCTTCGAGTATAGATTCTTCTAAAAGAGTAGTTAGAGGCAATGTATTTATCTTCTCTAACTTTTCACTATACTCTTTGTACTCTTCTTCTAACTTCTCGGAGGCCTCAATATATTGATGCATCTCTTTTATTACTCCTTCCGCCTCCTTATAGGTTTCAAACCCCTTTTCCAAAACCTCACCTACCTCCTGGTTCACTTTGTCTATCCACTTGTCAACCATCTCCACCTTACCTCTAACCTGCATCAAATCATCCACCTCCTTTTTGCTTAGCAAAACAGGAGTCTCAATTGCTGCAACCTTTTGTGACCTTGGAGAGGAGACACTCTTCAAAAATGAATGTAACTGATCTAACTGAGCCTTAAGCTCATCTTTCTTTTGTTTTTCCTTGATCATTCTAGATTTTTTCGTTGAAGCCACCACATCAATCAAATTCATTTGTTGATTTCTAGTGGGTCTTCCCAAGTTAACCGTACTCAATTGATAGTCTGTAAGCTGCATATCCCCTACCTCCTTTTCAATCATAGGCACGACACATTCAGCAACTATCTCCCCTTTATCTGTGAGTCTGGTAGAATGCAAAACTTTAGCCCTCTTCTTAGGCCTTTCCTGTTCAATCTCCTTCATCATGTCCTCCCAATTGAGAGATTGAGGAGGTGTTCTAGCTCTTTTATGTAGATCTAATTTCAACCAAGTAGGAGCACCAGGAGCCATCATCATGGAAGAGGAAGCAGCAACTGTAGAGGATGGCTGAATATCTACCTTAGGTTGAGAATCAACCTTTGCCTTTTCTTGTTGCTCTTGCAGTACATGCAACTGCACCAACTTCTCAGCCTCCTCTCTATCTCTTTGTTCCTGCATCTTCCTGTCTCCTTCTTCTTTTCTCAATCTTTCCTCTTCCAAGGCTATGAGTTTCTCTGCCTTTTCCCTTTCTTTCTCAGCTAACTGTTTCTTTACCAGCTCTTCAACCTCCTTTTCTTTCCTTAGAGCTTCAGCCTCTTGTTCTTTCAATTGAGTCACCTCTACAAGCTTCAATCTAGCAACAAGGGCTTCCTTTTCCCTTCGGTTTCTTGCTTTCTCCTCCTCGAGATCATGGATCTTTTGTATCAATTCTAGCTTGTCATTTTCAGCTTTGACCTTGATCTCATGCTCTCGTTGCCTCATTTGCTCCTCCATTGTATCAGCTGCCGTTCTTGTTTCAACTTCTCTTTGCTTCGATTGCTGCTATTGAAGTGAGCATCAAATTGCAACTTTGCCTCTATTTCCTTTTGTTTCTCCGTAGCAGCCCTTGCATCAGATTCTCTGGTAGCATCTTCAAACTATTTCCATTGCTCCTCCTGTGTAAGAATCTGCTCAATAGTAGGATCTAGAGGCATGTTTTCTTGCAAGTCCTTCTCTGACAGAGTTTCATCTGAATCTGTCTCAATTTCTACCACCTCTTCCTCCACTTCTTTTCCTTTAGTAGCTTCAGCCATGGCATAAAGCACTCCTTGAACTTCTTTGCTTTTCTTTCTTGTGAGTGGGGCTTGTGTAGATGACTCACCCAATGCGGGCATAGGAACAACAAATTCAATTGGGACATCTCCCTCGGGTGTCTCTTCTTCTTCATCAACCACCTCCAACTCTGTTTCTTCAACATCCGGAGGAAAGAATTCCAATGGTTCCTTGGAAGGTGCCTTTCTTTTAATCCTCTTATACCCTTTACCTTTCTTGAGGATTGGTCCCTAAGGAGCTTGAGTCCTCATCATCAACCATTGCACACTTCTATCCAAGACCGTTCTTCCCAATTTCTTAATGTCAATCATTTCTTCTTCACTCCAGTCTATTGGATCTAAGTTTTTGGTGCCAATATTCAAAGCTTCATATGAGGGATCTAATACCACTCCATCATCCACCAAAGTGTCAGGAATATTATCTTTAATGCCCAACTCTACCATAAGTGAGACTGGTAATCTCTCATAATTCTTCCTCCTCAAGTCAAATTCATCCTGCCTATCACACCAAAAATCCTCTAACAAATTAAAGTGTCTAGTAAACACAGAAGGTAATAAAGTATACATCTTCTTTTTTGGATCAAAATACTTACGAGCTGTATACAATCCCAATTTCAATTGTATCAACTCATTACAAACCACCTTAGCCACCTTCAAGTGTTGACAACTATATTCCCCCAGTGTCATAGGAAACTTATGGCATCCTGTCTTGTGCTTCATCCCAAATCTAGCATTAACTCCGATGGCTTGATATACAAATTCCATAAGCACTATTCTATTGCTGCAGCATCTTGGAAGTAAATGAGGATGACCTTCAAACCCAAACAATCTGAAGTATATAAATTTGGGGTATTGGATGTACCAACTTCCCCATTCAGAAATGAAAGCCATAGCTTCCTGACTTAACCTGTATCCTGCATCTCTACTCAACTGATTGATAACCACATATAAAAATGCATCATTGACTCTTCTGAAGTGAGTCTCAGCAACCTGAAGGGATAATTGATCATAGTGTTCCCATACCTTCTTTTGTCCATCCAAAACTCCCATTATACCTACCCTGTTTAATCCTGGGAAAATCCCCAATCTTGCTGCAGCATAGACCACATATGAATTCATGAAGAAAGATTTGATCTGTCTAACCCTTGTGAGCTGATCATGTATGGCATCAGAAAAAATCATGGACCAATCAAATTGATAATCACCCTGAAAAATCACTTGAATAAAATGAAACATCCATTCCTTGAAATGGAAGGCATCCCTCTTCCCAAACACTCTGGACAACATCAATATTAAATCAGATATCTCCTTCTTGAAGTCTGCCCTCTTTGGCTGATCTGCCAGTTTGCTCAAAGACTTCTTCTTAGTACTTAACCATCTTTTGTTTAAATGAGACTTATTGGAGTCTTTATGCTTACTGTATTTCTCCAATGCCTCAGCCTCAGTTAACTGCACTAAATTCTTGGGATCAGGAACATTGAATATGTTTTGGAACATCTGCGGAGTAAGATCTATAATTACATTATTCTGTGAATCCATGCATAATCTTGTAGCTGGATTATAAGTACTGGCCACTGTATATATCAACTCTAGACATTGAACTGACAAAGGAAACACAGTGATATGTGCAAGACCGGATTCAACAATCCTTTGAGTTCTCCCTGTCAAGTTTTCCCTTTTTGCAAAGGTCTCTTCATGTAATTCTTTGAAACTATACTGGCCTAGATTGGTATCTATGATATCTGACCAGTTTGATTCCACCTTGCTTGCCTTCACCACTGGATTCCTATGATCATACCTTAATGTATAAGGTAACTGTTCTGGTTTCACCTTCTCGATCTTTAGCGCAGGCTTTGATGTTCCAGCCGATTGATTCCTTCGAGCAGCCTCTCCTGACGTTCCTGATATCTCTCAAATCTCCTGCAAGTAAACCTCTAATTAGACCCTTCCAATAAATCATTATAAAACTTGTTTTAAAAAAATACCTATTACATATGTATCGGAGTCGGAGTCGGACAAAAACACAAAATAATCATTTTTACAAGATTGGTGGACTCGGAGCAAAAACCAATATAGGAATTTCAGCTAGTAACAAATGGGCTCGAAGTCGGAGTTGGGGAAGTTATCAGAATCGGGATCAGAATGAAAAAGGGATTTGGTTTTCTTCAAATTCCTCTCATTTCATATTCTATTTCCATTCCGCATCCGCCTCTGATTTGTTTATCGTTACTTTGATAAAAGACTTTCCACAATATGCGAAGTCAGACATGGGATGAAAACGGAACTGATAACCTTTACAAATAAAAATTCTTAAGTTTAAGATCAGTTCCGATCCTGCCTCCGCTAATTATCACATACTTTAATAAAACCTTTTTAGAACTCGAAATCGAAAACGACATAGAAATGGAATTCACATCTTTGGTAAAAACAAACTCTTATGCAAATACCCATTCCAATCCCACCTCCGCCTATGCTAATCATGACATCATCAAATTTATTCATTTTCATCATAACTTCATGATTAAACCTAGGTCACCATAACATAGAAAAGGAGCTTAAAAACTCTACCCTCATATGACCGTGGGGGAACAATTATATTTTAGAGCCATTTATTTAAAACTTATTGTAGAGACCGACGAAACCCTAATCTAACAAACTTAATAAAACTAGGGCACGGGTTTTAAAACCCTACCATTCTACCAAACAACGAAACCCTAAATTAAACAATAAACCTAATCTACCTCAACTCACTGTAAAAATCTCTAATCTACCTCACTGTAAATTCTTAATCTAACTTACACCACAATAAAAACCTTTAATCTAATCTAAATCTACTACAAATCGAAAACGACACGACGCGATCACGATTAAGTTGTGAAAATGACAATGCCCAAAAATAGAAAGAAACGACACAACAAAATAAAACAACAAAGATAAAAATAAAACTAAAAAAAACCAAAACAAGAACCTACTCATTCAATCACATCATTGATCATAAAATTGCTTAAAACACAATGATTGAACACGTGAACAGATACAAAGCAAAACACAATGAACACAACCGCAAATAAAACAACAAACAACAAAGATAAAAGACCTACCTCAAACACAAACAAAGCCACGTTGAATTTCTGAATCAATTCACACACAATCCCTTCTCTATCTTGATCAATTTGCTCAAACGAACTCTGCTATTGCTCTTCGTGCTCTCAGACTTGTAATAATAACAATAATAATCGGCTTTAACCCTTAATAAAGAAAAATATGTGAATTTCTACCTACATCAGCAACCACCATTAATGCATTATAACACAGTAAAGGCGGAGTCGGAATTGTAAGAGAACAAACACTGGTCTATAGTGCAACTTCTGTCAAAAAGTCAATGACAAAAATTGGCGGGGTCGGAACCAAAATGGAAACAGGATCTTAAAATCATAAACTTTCCAAACCTTATTCCCATTCCGACTCCGCGTCCGAAACTAAAAGCAAACAAAAAATAAAAACAAAAGTTAAGTAAAAGACCAACCTAATAAAACAAAACACAAAAACCGAGACAAACAAACATTAAAAAGGGAGCGGAGTCGGAATCGGAATTGAATTTGATTTTGCAAATTTTGAATAGAACCATCCCAATTCCCACTCCTGCTCCGCTTCCGCTAAAGAGCAAAAACAAAGGCAAAGAAAAGACCATCGGGATCAGAACCAAAAATACACCTCAAAAGACCTTTCAAAACCCGATTCAGCTCCGGTTCCGCTTCCGACAGAGAAAACAAAGAAAAACAAAATATTTGGCAAAACTATACTCCAAATTTTGTTCCAAAAACAACTAAGTACAAAAACACAAAGGGGGACCCATTTTGACCAAGACAAAAGATGGGGTGGTTGTCTGAAGCATACGAGAATGCAACCACAACCACAAGAAGAATTCCCCCCCCAAATGCACTCAATCAAAGAACCCCCCAGCAATATATGAGCTTGGCACTTTATATTTAGTGTGTTTACAGTTGCCACTACTAAAAAATAGCAAAGTGGACTTTGATCTTTGTACATGCAGATGCCAAAATAGGCCACGGATTTAGGTACAATTTCTGGTATAAAATGAGATCAATATGATCATACCACTAAGAAGTACACAAAAAATTACGCACTTTCAAAAAAAATAGCACTCAAAAATGTTACCATAGGAGCAAGATATGAGCTCCCAAAGTTCCCAAAATGAGGACGAAATAGAAACACTTGTGAGAATCTGAAATTTTTGGAAAAACCAGAAGCCAAAACCAAAAACAGATTGCACCACTATGTAGAGCATGAAAAATTAGCCCAAATAAAAACAAATTGCTTGAAAAAATGAGCCAAATTGAGCAAGATATGAGCCTTCAAAGTCGGACAGTAAAAATCAAAAGCCCATCCATGACGGGGGAGAAAATTTCAAATTGAGTGCTGATGTCATGCTGCCATCATCAATTGAGCTACTTAAATTTGACAGCCTGCAGCCCATCACCAGAAAACTTGCCTGTGCCGAGAAAGTTCACCAGAATGTTGTAAAAGCTGCCGGAAAAAGTGATTTGACCGCCCAAATTTGTGGAGGCTGGCTGGATTTCTTTGGCAGCCGGTGGTGGATGGGTGGGGCTATGGGCCACGGGGAAGTGTGGGGCCATGGTGGCTAGAGGCCACCTACCACATGGCCTTTGCAGTACCACTAGTACATATGAAAACATAGCTCTAAGGCTACTTGCAACTTCTTTCAAAGGAAAAGGATTAGATTGGTATCACACTCTACTAGCTAACACTATCGATACTTGGGATCAACTCAAAGATCCTTTTTATGAAATATTATCGAATGACAAAGATAGGTCCTCACTATATCATCAGCTACCAAAAATAAAGCAGGGCCCATTTGAAGCCATGATAGACTTCAACACTCAATTCCATACAACTTGGTAGAGGATCCAAATTGCCATCCATCCATCAACCGAGTTAGAATTCATGTTCTACTTAAAATCCATCAATGCCAATATCTCAATAATGATCCAGTCACTTGGCAGGACCACATTACTGGATGCATACAAGGCAATGGTTAAGGCAAAGAACAATCTGATCGATGTTGGGAATTTTCCACCTTGGCCCATCATGTCAATATTCCTTGAAGTATCAATTTCTGCCTAGAAGATGCCATCTACTAGCACACCCATGCCGCCCTCATCTATGTACACATATCCAAGTGTGCCACCAGATGTTGCTTCTATATCTGATGCTTCAAAGGATGAGATGAGTGACATAAAGGAATTGCTACAAAACTTAACAAATAGAGTAACTACTATCAAGCGCAACCAAGCCGCTCCTCGAAGACCAGCCTACCAAAATTATCAAGACCATAGACCCTCCTACAAAAAATCCAATATCAAGGAGCCACTGGAACAAGTCCGCACACTCAGATAAATAACAAAATAGTATCAGTACCGACTCCACTTTGAACTACTCAAACAAGTATGAGTAGAGAGTTAAACAAAGGGAAAAACAACCTCGCTAAAGATATTAATCCTTGGTGCTTCCCCTATGGTGACAAACATATGCCTCAAAATTGTTCGCATGGAAATTTACAAAAAAAAATTATAGAATAGTGCAACCAAGGTATGATGTCAAATTCAGGAGATTATACATATGCCTATCCCCAAATGGAGAATGCGGTTCTTACCGCACAGTTGTAGGGAATGTCCCTAGAACAAGAAAATGACATAGCTCCCAATCACGCCTTTTTCTCATGAATGGAAGGATAGGAAGCAGTGTTCACATATGAAGCATCCACATCGATGAACCTACCAGTACAGATTGACTACAATACTCGATCAAAAAGGAGATTCATAGGTGAGTCAGTCAGTCCGTAGCCTAGGAGCATCTTGGACCAACCCCCTAGCACTTCCACAATTTCTCTACAACCGCAATTGTGCAAGGAGATTGTCATCACCAGGGCCAAGGAACATAAGCCTTTGAATCCATCACCTTTCAATATAGTGGAAAAATTAAATAAATCTTCTTCTAATGTATCCCTTTGGGATATCTTAGCCATTCCAAAACAAAATTCATTGCTATAAAAGGCCCTACAAAAATATGTGGTTGTGCAACTGATAAGACAAGCTTCTGAAAGGGCTATTGATTCATCACCTACAGCCAAAGTTCTTGCGAATATTGCAGAGGAGGCTTCGACCGAGGTCAAAGAGGAGAAAACAAAACCTAAACCATTTTTCTTAACTCTCATTGTGGGAAAGAAGTTGCTACACAACTCCATGATTGAGTCTGGTGCGAACACTACAGTCATGCCCAAATAAATAGCTGAAGCCTTAGGGATTAGTTATGAGCCCTTAAAGAGAGGCGTTATGTAGTTGGATGAGAATAAGGTCAAAATTGTGGGTCTAATTAAAGACCTCCCCTTGAATTTTTTCTCCTATCCTAGTACCACCGTGTTGCAAGATACTGTGATAATAGATGTCCCTCCTATGTTCAACGTCTACCTGTCTCAAGAATTCACCTCAAAGATAGGCGAATACCTTTCTTTGGATTCGTCCCACCAAATTCTCAAGACCAATCGTGAAGCTAAGATGAATATTATATTAGAACCTCTGCATTTAGAACATGTGTCTGATGAAGCCATGATCAACTTTGAAGCCACCCATACTTCTTTCACCAAAGAAGATTCCACTGGAGTTGAGCCATAGGGAGATGAGAAGGCAACCAAAGACCAAGTTGTATGAAAATAATTATTCTTAAGCGAATATTCATACATTGATCCTTTCAGCAATTATCATTCTATCGGGTTGGGTACCTACATCATCTATGATGAGGATCAAGAGTTCCTGAGGTTATTAAAGAACTCTATGGCTGATCAAGCCTCAAAGCTCTGGGCATTACACTTTGACAATGCTAGATGAAAAATCAACATTAGCATTGGGATATACTTAACATTTCCAAGCAATGAGTAGGTTCTCATATCATTTCACTTCCAATCTTGATCAAACAATGAACCCGAATATGAAGGTCTTGTGCAAGGGCTAAGCCTCGCATAGTGCATGGGTGTCAAACAAATAATGGTGTTCAAAGATTGTAATAAATCAAGTCAAAAATATCTCTACTACAAAAAATGTCTAAATGTAGTCTTATAGGCATAGGATATGGGACGTCATTGAAAGCTTCAAATATTTTAACATTCACACAGTGCCAAGTGAGTAGAATTCAACTACGGATTGCATGGAAACAATAGGATCTCAATTCGATCTTATCTCCGATTTAATTGAGAATGCACACTATGTGCAAGTGATTGTCTGACCCTCTATCCTAGATAATGATCAGAGTTGGAAAGTGTTCTAAAGTGATTAACACATCTCCTTGTTCATTCAACATTTGGGAGAGTTTGCCGATGAGTTCTAGCTAAAGATTGAAGATGCATATGAAGGGAAAATCATTTAGTTAAGATCAAACAAGCTTCTGAAAGGACTAGTCGTGCTCAAAAATATGTTCGAATGTGATGGTGCAAGGAATGATAGGAGAAATATTGTATCAAACCAAGTAGACTACGCCAAACTTGAGGTCAAAGATGGAAGAAAACTGAAGGTTGGGGAAGAAGTTCTACAGCATGACAAAGATAGTCTTATACACTTCTACAAAAAATATGAAGGGGCGTGACCTAGTTTTATGATGAACTCAGGGGATGTGATCTTGATATCATTCAACACACCATCAAACTAACACAAGCTGCTAAATCGGTCTGACAAAAATAGAGGAGGGTATGTGCAGGATCATCATGGAAAAAATAGGCCCTTAAGTGGCAATAAAAATACAAAAAATCAAAGTTAGACAACTTGACTTAAAAATTTGAATAAGTTATCTATATTATTTCAAAAAAATGTAAAAATAGAATCTCTATAAAATTGAATATAGTTTCTAAACTACTAGACCTTTATTTAAAAAAAAAAATCTATTTGGTGAAAATTTGAAATTTCAATTTATTAGTATTTAAATTTCAGGATAAAAATAAGAAGTAGGTGTCTGTCTAACCACCCTAACCACAATAAAATGATAATTAATTTTTATAATATTTTAGATATAATTAGATGACTCATGTCGCGATGTGATTCATATTTTTTTATAATTTTTTTCCAAGTAAAATAATTAAATATGATTTTTTTATTACAAATTTTAAAAATATAAAAGCTCGTCTCTCTAACTACCTTAACTTGGTCAAAAATTCATGAAATTCAATTTTTTTTTTTAATCCTATATTATTCAAAACTTAGAATGTGATGCATGTTTCAGATTCAAAAAATGTGATACCGTTTGAAAGTTATAGATGTTTTTCAATCAGCCTATGAATCAGGACTTTATTTGTAATTCTAATAGAAAATGAACAATAATTATTTATTAAATTCAAAGTAAAGAATAATTTATATTGGTGGAAAGCTGAGAATCTCCTCTAAAAACCCTTTTCGTTTCATCAATTTTGGGTAAAAAAAAAGTCATCAACCACATGGGTCATCATATGGCTTACATATCACCACTTTTTGGCCCATCATGATCTTGCACATACCCAGGCTCGTCAGTCCAAAGATTGAAGCCCTAATGGCACAAGAGCTAGGGAAGTTGATCTAGTCAAAGATTTTATTTCCAATCAAGCACAATACGTGGGTATCTAGCCTCGTCCCGGTCCGAAATAAAAATGGAGACATTCGTCTCTATGTTGACTTCTGTGACCTAAATAGGGAAACACTAAAAGATCATTATCCACTGCTTTCCATGGAATCAATCTTACAGAATGTGGCCAGTTTAGAGATATTTTCTCTATTGGATGGCTTCTCAGGCTACAATCAGGTTTGAGTTAAGGAAGAATAGCAACACAAGACCATGTTCACCACCAAGTGGGGAACTCTCACATATATTAAGATTCCTTTCGACCTCTCAAATGTGGGAGCCACCTTCTAGCGAGCAATGGACATAGCCTTCAGTGGAATGATCAACAAGATTATCCTCATCTATTTAGATGATCTGACTGTGTTTTCCAAGTCCAAAGATGACCATTTTGATCATCTAGAAGAGGTTTCCAAAAAATGCCAAGAGTTCAGGATATTCCTGAGCCGAAAAAAATGTGTCTTCGAAGTACCGCAAGGAAATTTTTTGGTACATGTATTGTCCCACGAAGGAATCACAATTGATCCCAAAAGGGTAAAAGCAATCAGGGAACTTCCACTTCCAGTCAACAAGAAAGGAGTCCAATCTTTTTTGGGGAAGGTTAACTTTGTAAGTAAGTTTATTTATGATTTTGTAGGAATAATCAAACCGATTACCTTGATGCTAAAAAAGGACCAATTGTTCAAATGGAAAAAAGAAGCAAGAGAAGCTTTCAAGAGGGTGAAGAATGTTATTTCTTTGGTTCCTATGCTAGTAAATCCATATTTGTCAAAATAATTCATAATGTACGCCTTTAGTAGCAAAACAAGCATCGCTACTGTTCTGACTCAGAAGGATGATGAAGAGAAGAGAGAACATCCGATATCATTTCACTCCTAGACCCTGATAGAATATGAGACGAACTATAGCTTTGTCAAGAGGCAAGCATTAAAAATTGTAAAGGGACTCAAGAAGTTCTGACATATTATATCTTGCAATAAGGTTATCAATTATGTCACACACTCTAGCATGTGTGAATACATTATGGAAGGAGTAATCACCAAAAAAAGGGCCAACTAGATCACCAAGATCCTAAAATACAACATTGAGGTCAAGCCTACAAAGACTGTCAAAGGGAGAGGGTTGTGCGAATATTTGGTGAACGATGAAGAAATGCAAATCAAAGAAGAGCAAGCGGAGCTTGCCCTAACAAATGAGTCTAAACTCGAAGGTTGTTGGGTGAGAGATAGAGTAAGATTTTTTTACACTGGCAAGTATCCACTAGGACTTCCTTCTGAGAGAAGAAGATTCTATTGACTGAAAAATAGTGGGTACTCACTTATTGAAGGGATCCTCTTAGAGTGGAATTTAAATGCAGTCCTATTACAATGTGTCACCATAGAGAAAGCAAAGAAAATTATTGGCACCTTCCACAACAACCTTGAAGGGAGACACTTCTATGCGAAGACCACCACCATCATAATTATGCATGCTGGGTACTTCTAGCCTACTCTATTCAACGACTCCTACAATATGGTAAAATCCTGCAAAGAATGCCAATTCTACGTAGGAAGAAGAAAAAATTATGCCATGTCTCTCAATCTGATAGTAGAAGATGAACCGTTCATGCAATGGAGGCTAGCTTTCCTCAAGATGATGAAACCCACCTCCAGTGCCAATCACAAGTGGATTCTCACATCCACGAACTAATTAACAAGGTGGAAAGAAGCCCTACCCCTAAAGAATGCAGTAGAGGAAAAAATTGTGGACTTTCGCGAGGGACGAGTAATGAGATTTGACGCGTTGAAGACTATCATCTTAGACAATTCCAAAGATTTCTTAGGCTCCAAGGTATGTCAGTTCGCATTTGAGCATGGAATATTTCTGAAAACATCATCAAACTACTACCCACAGGGGAACGACTTGGCTGAGTCAACTAACAAAAATCTAGTCTGACTCATTAAAAGGATCAAGTCCGATCATGAGAAGGAATGGCACACGAATCTTTGTACAATGTTATGGGAAGATTTCATAACCCCTAAGCAAGCCTTGAAAACTTTTCCATACGAGCTAGTTTATGGGAAGGAGGCACTATTGCCTATCTCTATAGAGATACCTATGCTACAACTAATCAAGTCTCTAGAAACTGAGGAGAACAGAGCTATGGAGGTTTGGTTGGCCGAATTGCTAGAAGTAAAAGAATAAAGGGAGAAATCCCAAATAGCCATGTCCAACCACTAGTAGGTGGTTAAGAAGTGGTTTGACAAGAAAGCCTTAGAGAAAGGTCTAAAGTGCGGAGACCTCGTACTAAAATTCAACGAAAGGGCTGCAAGGCTTGACCAACATGGAAAGTTTTACAAACTCTGGGAGGGTCCTTTCAAAATAATTCAGTGCAAGCAACATAATACATTTGAATTAGAGAACATGGAATAAGAAGCACTGGGAATTATGGTTAACAAGATTCACTTAAAATTGTTCAATTAAGATTCAGTCACTTCACGTAGGTGTAAATATGTAAATAATGTAATTAATTACCCTTTTGTGTTTTGTCAACCAGTCTTTTCAACAATTTCACAAATGCAGGAAGAAAGAAAATTCATGAAACTCATTATTACAAAAATAGAGAAATACTATCCTACTCATGTTGCAAAAACTAAATGTGTGAAGAATTTAGTTTAATTCATATTCCAGAAAACACAAGAATGAAGACAAGGAGTTTAAGATAAGTAAGTATATTCATTATATATATGTACTTTTATAGAAAAAATTATCAAAATGTCTCTGCGGCCATGTGCTCAAAAGTATGACTACATGTATACTGCTTACAAATATATATATGTATACGAGCATTTTTATTTAGGCATATATATACAAAAAGTGAAAAAGCATTTTAAACTTTAGGTATCTGGGACACAAACATTGTCTTCATCAATAGGGGAATTGTTAGGAGTAACAGGAAGGTTATCAGCACCAACAACGAGACCTAGAGAAACAACAACATAAACTCCTAGAACAAGTGGTGGAGGGAACACAAGGTTCCTAAAGTCAGTGTACCAATCCATGTCATAGAACAATAGTACATTGTAGCAACGAAGAAGAAAGTGACATGCATGGGTGGTCCTCTCATGATGCTCAGTGAGTGAATGAAGTTGGAACATACTAAGGAATGGCACCCACGACACCACTACATCTTCTTCAACATTATTCTACAGGTCACTCGCGATAGGAAGGCCCAGGGCATACACTGCATTGGTCACTGCTTCACCAAGGCATCTGAGGTACCTCTTTGGAAAAATCATGAGTTTTAAGCACAAAATCATGGCTTTTGGAACCTGAATATCAAGCAATGAGGCAAAAAAATGGGATCAGATATCGGTATTCACCCGATACTTGTCTTCATCCTCAATACAATCCCTACCCAGGACCCATTTTATGGCTATGATAGCCAGTGAGTGCTTTTCATTAGTCATGCGCATGCGCTTCAGGCACCTATTCAAAATCTCTCTAAGAAAGGCCATTTCAGACTTGTTCAACACTAATCTGATTGGAGTATTCATTGTATTAGCCTCTACTCAACTACCCAAGTCAAGGCCCTACACAAATTCAGAATCTACTCAATTGCCTAAACAATAATCCTATCTAATTGCCCAATGCTAATTTTGCTAATCGCTAAGTGTTATTCTAGTATTGTGTTCAAACCTATTTATAGAAAGATCTGAGGTATCCTGCATACAAAGTGTGGTGATAATCGAGTCTTAACTTGAAAAATCCCACCAAAAGGTGAATTGGATATTCTAGCCCAATTACGTCCACAAGTACAAATTGTTGTGTGCAAGATCAAGGAGTAGCAATAGATTAGTGCAAATTGGTGGTAGTCCCAAGCAATTTCTCATACAGATGGATGTTGAGGTGTCATGATGCAGGAAATTTCAAGCTCCAAGGTTGGACGTAAATCTTTTCTAAGTACTCCTTACGGTTTATCTTAATTATATTTTTAGAGATATTAATTGCCAAGGCATGCAAAGGATGGCAAGCATTTCATCGACGACTCAATTTCCCAAGAAAATTGCATCGAAGGGACATTATCACTGATGTAATTATAAATTCTTTTCTTTTCAAAAGAGGCAAGTATTTCATTTCACATGGATGAAAGAGCTTGCAGTACATGTCGAATTAAATGCAAAAAAGGTAATTGTTGTCTATGAGTTGAAGGCAGGAAATCAAAGGAAAAGGCTAAGTGTCACATAAAAATTATTGAGTACGCAAAGGGACTTGGAAGAGCATAATTGTTAAGGGAACCAGGTGTGGTGCATCCAACAACAATTTAGTTGAATGCAGAGGTAATTGCAAAAGATTCACTGCCCCGGTGTAAATTGAGCCTGAAGCAGGAGGTCATCTGGGTTGAGTCAAGAGAATTGCGTAGTGCTCTAGGTTCCATTCATATTTCTTCAGTGTGATTTCTGAGTGGAAGTTCATAGAAAATGGAGGCTGCTTAAAGTTCCCAAACAAAAATGCAAGAAGAAAGGACCCAAATTTTATTTGAAGCCATGCGCGCAACACCAGCTGCATATGTCTTCAAGAAAACCTCTTACATTTTCCCTAGTATACTAGAAAAGCCAACATGGGTGAATATGTGGGTTGTAGAAAAGAAGAGCCCCCACAAAGATCAAAGCCAAATTAAAGAAGAATGGGATAATATTCATGATCCCATCCTTAAGAAAGAAACCTAAAATGATGAGGGAGGAGGCCTGTGAAAGAATGAAAGAGAATAGTGACTTGGAATCCTTGGGATAGAAATTTCGGTACAGTGGGCTTTCGTAGTATATGGTCCCACTCATATTATACTACCTTAAATTGGTCGATGAGGCCATCAAACATTTCAACCCGAAGACTAACACCATTGTGGGTTGGGAGCTAAGTGTTATTATCTGCAAAGAGGCTATCTGGGACATGCTGTGCATCCCGAAACAAAACTCCAAAGTACCTCAAATGGAGTCATTCACTCTGGAAGAAGGAGAGTCCTATTGGAGAACCAAATATTTTTCACTGAACTTTTATAATGTGGAGATAGAAAGGTAGAAATAAGCTCATAAGAAGCTAATGCAGATCCCGGAAACATATAAAAACTTCAAGGATGATATGAAGGATGCCTTCTCAATGCTGGCATTTGTTTGTAGCCTAGACACTGACAAACAGGTTCAGGAGTTTCAACTAGGCTTGGGTTTTAGTTGCACAAGCAACATTCTCTTTTTTGGCATGATTTCACATAATTCCTCATCCAGGAGATGCTTAGCCAGATACCAAAGTACCAACTACAATAGAGGTTTAGGTTTTCATCCTTCCTCACCTATATGTTGTTCTTGCATCAGAACCCTGAATTTTTCCAGAAGCATTTGGGGCTATCCATTTTTTATGAAAACCAAAATAAAAAATTGGTTTCCACTTGGACTCCTCTCCTCTCTACAACATATGATTATTATGCATTCTCAGATTATTTCTTAGGTCTAATTTTGCAGGATTTGAGGGAAGACAACAATGTCTTACCGTTTAGCTCAGACTAGACTGAGTTCATGCAAAAATTCACTTTGAAGTGTGATTGGTTTATGGGCGAGGACTTCACAATAGTTCTATTGCATGGCTTCACAGGGGAACCCTTTTGGCTCCCGACGTATCCTAAAAATTGAGTATTGGTGCTTGAAGTTTTCCATCAAGTATCAATTATTGACTTCATCTTTTGCAAAAGAAAATCAAAGATGGGATTTTTTCAGTTGCCCAATGAGCTCCAAGACTATGATCATGGCAAAGGAGAGGAATCATGACCTGCTTGAAGCAAAGCTAGCTCATCTGGGGCTGGTATGGATTTGTGATAAATGGAATTAAAACCCCGATAATGACTTGCCAAATGAGTATGTCAAGGTAACATAAAACCCCTGACCTTATTGGGAAAAGTGTTAGAATCCATTGACGGATGTAGATGAAATTATGGTCGACTTAGCCTACATTCCGATTGAAGGTGGTCAGCCTCCCTGGCTCAAATTATACCGGACCAAGAAATATGATAAGAGAAAGTAGACTAGGGCTACTCTTCACAACAAACTCGTGAGGAATTACAACTAGAAGAAGAAGATTAACAATCTCTGGATATACCGCTAGGAGACCTGGTGCACTCAGGCTCCTAATGATAGTATGGAAATAGATGATAGGTTCAAAAAATTATGGATTAATGAGCATTTTTAATTTTGATGAAAGTGATGAGAAATGTTATGGTTCAGAAGAGGTTGAGGAACAATCAGATGAAAGAGTGGAACAAGAGATAGAAGCTCAAATGGCCTTGGCACAATAGGAAGGGAAAACCATGAAGCAACCTGGAAAGGTTTCTTCTAACATGTGGGTGAACATATCATGCTCGAGGTCTTCACTAACTCTCACCTAGACTACAAGAAGGACCAGAACAACCCAACCACAATAGTTTGAAACTGTAGTGGTAGAAGAATCGCCACTAGCAAAGCGGTAGCACACAAAAAAATCTTCTGAAGAGTTTTTATAAAACCATGAAGCAAGCCAAGAGACAACAATGAGTGAAGGATCACAATCATCCATGTTGTAGGTATCTTTTGCTCCGTTTTCTCCCATTTCATAATCCTTAGTTGCCTCTATTGTGCCCATTGTGCCTCTCTTTTCAAGAGTTGATCCTTCCTTTTCAACCACTGCTTCGATGATCGCGGGAGGTTTCACATTTTTCTCTCATGTGACCCCATTTATCATTACTCCTTCATGGACCCTTGCACAATTTTCCTTGGCCCATTCTGCATCTCTAAGTGCCCCACATGTTTCCTTTGCTACCATCATTGATACCTTCCTTGTCATTTTTGTGTTAGACCCAACCCACTCTTCCCAATAGATGGAATCCACCATGACACCGCTTCCATCGATCCCTCCTACTGGTTCACAGGTTGGATATTGGAATATCCCTCCTTTCTCCCCTCAAATATTTAGTGTTAAAAAGAGGAAGTCGCTTGGGTTCGCTACCATCTCTTTTCCTTTTTCCCTTCCTCTTGGTGCACCTTTCACAGGAAGACTCATCTGATCACTATCATAATTCCTATCAAAGGGAAAAAAAACTAAGCAGGCATGATGAATCAGAGCCCATAAGAAAAAGGCTAATGATGCTAAAAGACCAGCAAAGCCAAAAGAGTAGAATATTTTTAATGAGGCCCAACAGTCGCTACATTTTATGACCATGTCCCCAATTGTCAACAAACTATAAGGAGAGTTGTTGCCAGATGACTACAATATATACACGGTAGGGCTCGACCTAAGTATAGCCTCAACTTAGGACAAAGTGGAGGTCATGGAGGAAACATAGTAGATGGTGACCACCGTCTTTCTTAAATCCGATCGCCAACTAAGGAAGAGGGAAGAAGAGATGAAAGGTGTCAAGGAAAGTGTCAAGGTCTTGCTCACCAAGGAAAAGGTGAGGGATGTTGAGTTTAAGTGCTTATCCCAACTAGCGGAGGTGGAGCAAGCAAAGCTCTGAGAGGAACTTGTGAAGTTCTAATCTCTCAATCCTAAGCTGGTCGCTGAGCTAGAATAGAAGAAACAAGGATATCAAGACCAATTGGTGCGGTTTGAGAAAGAAGTGAAAAAAAAGGCTGAAGAATTTTGTCAGGAGAACGCTCAACTAGAGCAATAGATACAATAGAAAGATGTGGATTTCAAAATTCACCGAGCCCAACTGGAGAATGATATTCAATAAATGACATCTTCCTTGGAGAAGGAAGCAACAAACAAGGAACAAGTTGAGGAAAACTGGATCCCAGAATCGTAGACCCTACTGGGACATCTCTCCATGGTGAACCAAAAGGTTATGGAGCTCATGCATAATATGGAATTAAGGGATGTAGAGATAGCCCTATTAAAAAAATCTGCCCAAACTCTTTTCGTTGGGTCAGACCTTCTTCAAGTAGCCCAACAGTTATATGTTTCCTACTAGGAAAGAGTGAAGGCCTTCTGCCTAACTCTATAGCTGATGATCCAATTTATGGAATAGGTAACAAGTTTGGGCAGGGAAGTCCATGAATCAATTGAATAGTTCCCTCAATCCATCGTTGAGAGAGTTCTATAAGCCAGGAGGTTGTTGGATAGGCTATATATGGTCCTGAATGAAGTCTTGGTAGGCACAAGAATTGAAGATCAAAAGGCCACTGCCAAAACAGCTAATAGGTTCATCCATTTCTACATGACCATCCTTCATATGAGTGAGTGCACCACAACATTGGATCAAACCATGAGTAGCATGTGGGCAAGGTTCTCCCACCTAACTCAGATGGGCTTACCATCCCAATTTCTTGGAGATGGATCAGTGGCCATGATGGAGCATATTGTGGTGAGGATTGAAGAAAAGCAATGAGATGTCTCTAATTTTTAGAGTTTCAATTAGCCCCTTGTTGTAAAAGATATTGAGACTGTTGGCACTCTCAAAATTTGCAAGTTTGAGATGCCCATTTCGAGAAATTTGCCTCTACACTTTCATAAGTGCCCTTTGAAGGGTCAGTTTGAATGACCTACTTTGGAGAATCAGAACTTGAGGTATGTTGATTTCCAAGCAAAACCCATTTGTAGACGTATTTGATTGACATATCTGAGCATGTGTGTCAATTTTCAGCTTCCCATGATCAGTTTAGTAAGGGTTTTGAAAAGTGAAGTTGGAGGGTTTTTGCACTGCTTTGTTGTTTGCAGATTTGTCAGTTTACGAAATAACCTCCTGTTTGAGCTTGGATTTCGCAACCAGTTGACTGTTATGTCAAAATGAATGTTGTTCTATGTTATCCATACCTAAATGATCTCAGGTGTCAGTTTTTAGAGCCTAATGATTTGATTTTCTATTTTTAGCAGACCAAAACCAAGTGCAGTTTGCTCAATTTTGCAGTTGCATTCCTGACAGCCCTTCTGACTGGTCAACTTTGGTCGTTAATATCTTTTGATGAAGGATGTTTCATGGTTTTTCCTTTTGCACACATGCTTAAGGTATCTTAATGTTTCACTATGTCTGATGGCAGCTTGTCAGGAGTTGATTTGTTACGTTTACAAATTAGTAGTCAGGTGTGTTCTAGTTGGTTCAGAACAACTGCTGTTTCAGAAAAAGTTTAATCGGGCAACTTTGCCGATTAATATCTAGTTCCTCGTGATCTGTTTCTCTGATCTGTCTTTTGCACTGTACTGATGGATCAAATGTCTAAATGCTTGCAATATTTGATGTTTCTCGGAGGTTGTTTGTCTGGGTTTCAAGTGCGATTCCTGAGCCTACTTGGCCTGTTTTGGTTATTTTGCAAAAGGGACAAAAAATAGTTTTTGACGGCAATCCGGTTTACCGTTTCACTTCACAAGCATTCTGAGGATGTCATGGATCAATTCAAAGGCAAATTTTGTTTCAAAACGAAAAAAATTTTAGCCGGGCCACATGGGGCCTGACATGCTTTGCACAGTTGTGATGATGCAAGTGTTTGCAATGTTGTAGTTGTTTTAAAATAATTTGTTTTGGTGGGCTAGACATGGTATTAAAGTGCTCTTAAGTATGGCGATTTTGGTCTAAGGCATAAAGAGTGCAGATATTTCACTTGGATTGCTTTGAGATAAAGTCACATCAGAGGTGTTCTTGTTTCAAATACTCTGAGGGAGCCTAAATGCAAATGTTTTAGTGATTATTGAAGATGATATGGTTTTCTTTGAATAGGGGGAAGGAAGTCTTGGGTTCTCGGATCATTCTTTGCAAATAAAGTCATGAATACTTACAAGTCATCTGTGATTTGTAAATATTGAGGCCACACTTATCATAAAATATCTTTATCTATAATGAAAGTGTACAGGGGTGCCATCACACAGAGAATAAAGAAAATCATACCGAATGCTTGGTGTAAATACAAAATTTTATTTGGCCTGATTGGGCATGATTGACAGAGGAGAAATGGATTCATAGAAAATGCTTTGGGAGCCTTCAAGCAAATGTAATGGAGGAAGTTTCACGCCTGGTAGAAAATGAAATGAATTCGGGATTTCCATTAAGGTGGCCTATGCATTGTTGTTTTGTTGAAAAGGATTTAGAAATCTCCATATAATGATTAATTTTCAATACTGTTTTGAATAAGAGGCGCAACCAGTACAGGACAATTTTATTAAAACAAAACCTCATAAACTCCAAATAATTGCAAGTTGTAATCATGCAACAAAAGAGAGCTTAGGAATGTTTCTCAGGGCTTATGCAAGGAGAATTGGGAGCAGGTGGAAGCCGAGCACTATTTGCGTGAGGAACGACTGGCAGTGAGGGGATGGGAGGAGGTAGCCTGCAGATAGCACATGAAGGCCCGCGCCATGAGAAAGATGCAACCAACAAGGGCACAAGCATGAGCAGCATGGTGTATGGGGTCGTGAGAAGCAACAGAAGGATGTGGCAATGTGAAGGTGGGCGCATCAAAGAATGAAGGGGCTGGCAGGTGAGTGGTAGGCATGTCTGGTAGCGAGGGGAGGCGTGCATGCATTGCAACAGGCATAGGCAGTAAAGCTAGAACCAAATGAGAAAGGGTGTGTGGCGCGGCCAACACAAAGGGTAACCCGCAAAGAAGAGGAGGCTCATGAGGCCCGCGGCCATGAAGAATGAAATCGGCCACCATGAAAACACAGTGAATGCTCGAGCATGAGAAAACAAAAAAATAGGGCAAACGAATGCAGGGAAGAAGATCCTACGGTCAAAATGAAGATGCAACTCCAGCCAGATCACAACCGTTGCCCGCCAACCTGCTTTCCCAAATTGCTTTCCTTTTAATGATTGCGGGATGGCGGGGAGATGGGGAGGAAGCAAATTAAAATATTTATTTTAATTTGTTTTCCTGGGTTTCGGCGAAAATTCAAGTAGAAGCCTTCAAGTTTAATATTAAAATTGCTTTTTCACGAGAAGGAAATGGGGGTGGGGCCCGATTTTCCTCGGGTAAAGATATTTTAAATGAAATGAAAATGGTAAAAGGCATGGGGGAAATATTTTATGAAGTTTCATTTCATTTTAAAATGAAGGGAGTGTCTTAAATAAGTTTTTTTAAAAAACATTACGCACAGGGATGTAAAATGGAAATATTTTATTTTCTATTGTGCTGGGTAAAAGTGAAAAGCTAAATACTTTATGCTACTGGGTAAGGTATTTTTAATACTTTGCATAGAAGTTGAATGTAATATTTTATTTACTACTCAGTGAATAAAATAAAAATAGCAGTAAGTAAGCAAACAGAGGTAAAAATGCAGCAAAGGGAAAACAAAAAACAGTAGAAGATGATTTTCATGGGAAGAGAGGTTTTCTTTCAGCTGCAAATAATGAGTGGAGTGGACACATGGCATTTTCCTGTTGAAGAACGAATTGGGCACATGCTATTTTTGAAACAGAATCAAGTTTGTTGCAGGGAAATGGGAAGATATTTTGCAAATCACTGTTCAACGGTGGAGATGCTTCCAGATGGGTGTTTCTGTTCGGATTTAGGGTTTCTTTTGGAATCTCTTCTCGTCTTCTTATTCTTTTCTTCTCTCATTATAGAAGGTGGTTGGCAAGTTAGCAAGCTAGGTTAGCAAGTAACCTAGCCGAATTTCTGGTGTGGAGCTGCATTTCAAATTGTAAAATCTGCAGTTACAAAGGCAATGCAAGTGGGTTTTGTGTCATTCTTGCTGTACGATTTGGGTTTATTAAGATTTAGTATTTCATAACAGTACTAGCATTTGAGTTTAACTGGAAAATCCAGGCTCATTTCTCTCCTATGTGCAAATGTATTCGAATTTTGAATGAAATAATCAAGGGTTATTTTGTTCTTCTCACTGTTGTGGTGTGTGCAATTCTAGTTTTAGCTTTCATTCAAAGAATTAATTAAATTGCTTAAATGAGATTGTAGATTGATATGTTTTGTACAAGGATTGGGTAAGAAGTATTGAGTTGAGGTACAAATTGGTGATACTGTAAGGCAGTATAATCAGAGATGTAGTATGCTATGTGTTGAAATCTACTATGAACCATTAGGTGTTGGTGAGTTTGACTCCTCCAATGGATATGGCATTGCGCTGATTTGCATCTGTTCTTTGTGATGCAGTGTTTTGCTTATCTTCACCTAGGGCTTGCTACCACCATTTTAAAAACATAATGATTATCCTTCACCATGAAACTGTGTTATAACCATCTCATGCTCCAAGTGGTTGATATTAATGATGAACAACGAATTAATTTCAGTCTTATCCCATTCTGTTGAGCTATTAAGTGAGATTATCTATTTGAGGTTAATGATTGTTTATGATCTTTGTTGCAAAAGTTGTAAACTCATTACAGGGATCACCCTCTCGGGTCTTGCAGAGCCCAAAGTGTAGGAGGATATTAAAATCCTCGTCAGTTGGTCCAGGTCCTCTGAGCTGCCCTTGATTGGAAATTTGGCAATTCCATAGGTAGAATAGGAGACAAACCTGGTTTACATGAAAAAACACTAACATGAGATCATCACTCATCTGATTGCACAACTTATTTTTCAACTCGAGTCCTGGGCTAGTATGTCAACAATGCTGCCTTACAAAGAAATGATTGATTTGCATGGAGCGCAAGAAAGTCTATGCAACATATTAACTCCATCTGAGGCTGAATGGCTACCTCTGTAGATCACCCTCTTTAAGCTCTAATCACATCACCCAATGGAGAAGGCTCTAGTCTACAAACTGAAATTTTTTGGGTTACTTTTTCCAAAGGAAAAATGCCCCAGATAAGTCGCCAAAATCTCTGAATATAAATTTCCAAAATTTCCCTTCGGTTTATTTTATTTTGCTAAGTACTAGTCATGGCCATCTATTGAATGCAACATCAGGTGCCTTTCACAAGGCTTTATCCGAATACTACCACTTGTCAGCCAAGTGCTCCTCACAAGGATTCTTTCCTTCACTTTTTAATGACATCCACCATGCTTCTACGTGTTGGGAGTTCACACTCTCTAGTGCTTCTCTCAGTCACTTCCCTATTGGGCCTCGATTGCATTCCACGTAGTGTCTACTAGCACAAATTACTTGGCGGTGTCCACCTACAACACAATACCTTTGGAGAACCTCCACGTGTCTTCACTATGCAAATTTTCATCGCATGAAAGGGAGAATGAACATCGGGCCCCAATCGCTTGCCACATGGACCTTGTAAAGGCTTCTTCATGCAAGAGGATGAAGCAAGCAACAACCTCGCAACAATTTCCACGTATTATAACTATCGTCATAGGTGGATGACATATGTCGACATTCTTTCATGCTGGGACCACTACCATCATTTGTAGGGGATGCATCTAGTGTTGGGGTGGCCTCGTTCATGGCTTGAATATTTTTTTGTTGCAACAGCCAGAAAATCATTTCCATATACATCATTTCTCATGATCAAAGGATATTTTCTATTACTAGCTCACCAGGCTGGGGATTTTATTATAAATACTGTTGCTTCTTTCGAAGCAGGATTTCAGATTTTGACATAAGAAATTGGTGGATGAACTAGGCATTTTATTACTTTTAGATTATTGCAAATAACTTACAAACTGTGCCCTTGTTTAACCTTTCTATTTTCTTAGGATATTTAATAATTTTTACTATGCCATTATGGTACTGAGTGTTTCATTTGAAGAACTTCTATAAATTTAATACAAGTTTGTTAGTTTAGATCATGTCTTTGGCTCCTCTTTTTAGTAAATGTTTATGAATATTATTTTATGTCATTGAGTGAATCATTTAGGCTACTATATTTATTTTGTGTCATTCTGTGACACAATAGATTGTTGAACAGGCCTTTAAATCACATGCACAAGATAGGTTTATCATGATTTACATCTAAATATTAGAACATCGCCCTAGTTAGATCTTTTATTTTTATATCTGCTTCATTTTCCCATTCAAACCCCAATTATAGAAGAAGCTGACTTCTTTAAAATCTGGAGGTTACTTAGTTCAGTGCAATAGGTCCCCCCTTTAACTGAGTTTCCCATAAAGGTTGTTACCTTGTCAATTTTTTGCATCATTAGATACATAGGGAGCTCTTGATACACCAAAGAAAAAAATAGGACACATAAAATTTAAGAAGTATGGTTTTAAGAGAAACTACCGCATGAGGAACCAATTTTTTTTAGAAGAATTAGTCAAGTTCAAAGGGAAGGATTTTGTGGAGTATGAAAAGAAGACAAAGAAAAGGTGGAAGTATCATAAGGATTATCCATGAAGGCTCAGTTATTCCAATGAGTTTTCTGATAAACCTTTAGACCATCTAATGATTCCGATGAGGTGGTGGTGACGGTTCCTCTAGTTCCACCACAAGCAAGGCGCGAGCTAGCATACTCTAAGGCTGACAATTCAGAGTGATGGCTACGTCCCATTTTTGTTTTTGATGACACCATGGCCCTTTTTTCAGGATTTTCCTATTCAACACTCGTGGTTTCTTGTTTCTAGTGTTGATGTGAAAATATTTTAGGCTAGTTTATTGGAGAGATTCCAGACTTCCTAGCACTAGGTTATATGCATGTTTTTGTTGGGGCTGCTAGTGGAGAATCTTCTTTGGTCAGAAGGAATGAGGAGCTGGCATGTCTACATGCAAGTCATGTGGATGTTGGTCTTTTACTCTTCCATTTTCCTCAATGATTGCATATATCCAACTGAGGACATCTAAAATTATGTTGCAAATGATCTTGAAATGAAATAAAATGTAAATTTAATTGAGCCTGATGCTTGTTGCTCCCTTATTCTATATGATAGTGGTCAAACTTTTAAGTTTCAATAGGGTTCTAGGGTAAATGCTAAGATCAAGAAAGGCATTCAAAATAGAATATGGATAAGTAGGCTAGTAGATTATCTTGGGGATGAAATCTTGTATGTAAAAATCTTAAATATGTTTTATATAAACTACTGATATAGAAATGAATATTTATCTGGAAACAAATACTCTCCTATTTATACTTCTTACAAGTTATGAATGAAAATGCTAATGGTGTTATCATTTATCTTCAAATGGTTATATTTCAATGTACTATTTTGTTCTCAGCTTTGAATCAAGGAGTTGATTAAAATTATTGAAGAGAATATAATTTTCTTATAAAATGGCTTAGGATTGATAAGTAGTGAGTGTTTCTTTTAGGAACTATGAGTTTTCATAAATTGCAAAGCTAATATGAGGGTAGTTAATCTATATCCAGGTTTTAGTAGTTTATGTATTATAGGTTCTTACATATTTGACTCTTTTGTTCCAATTGATGAGACATTGGTTAGTTTATTAGAAAATCCTACATAAAGAGTGAGCATGTTGCATACCTAACCATGAACTTAAAATGAGAACAAGATTCATTTAAAATCCTGAATCATAGAATAATGTGGATTGGAAGTATCTTTGATTTGTAGCAAGTAATTAGTTACTCATTTAAAGGATATGCTAAATCTTCAGTGGGTAGGGATTATTTGGATCAATTAGGAATCAATATTTTTATAAATATGTTACTACTTATATATATTTCATGAAAACATATTTTGGATTACCCTCCCTGGTCTAATAGAGCCTAAAGTGAAGGAGTAAGGGTCACAAAATCCTAAGCTTGTTGTGTTGGCCACTAACCTTATAGTTTCTTCATTATAAGAGCTAGATTTGTTTTAGAGAATTGTTGGGTTTTGCTGGAAAAATCGCCAACAAAGGGTTTATGTCCAACTATTAATTCATCAAGCTTAGTAGAGATTGTCTTAAAGTCATCTTCATAGAGTTTTTATTTCTTAAGATCTTCTTTTAGATTCATCACTTCCTATTCAAGTCTAAGAAAACATCAACCTTGCTTTGTATCAACTAGATATTAGGTCAGCCAAAACTTAATACCAAAATGCAAATACAAAAACTGATGCTAGCACATCCCTCAAACATCTGAGAATGCATACATACACGCTTCCAATCGTTATAAACCTTTTACAAAAACCTTATAGATCATACCGAATATCGGAGAGCATATGTGGACCAAAAATACCAGAATTACTAGATCAAATACCAGATGGGATAAACTAATTCTGCACATTGGTACATGGTACCAAACCAACATGGTGAAATCAATGAAAACCTAAGACACATTTCCAACATTATATCTATAATTTTATTCATGATTTCATGATTTATCTTTGATATTGTGACATCATATTAGATTGCAAAAACCTTCACTAAACCCTTCACTAAAATAAATTTCCTTAATTTGTGTGCTTTTCTTAGGGTGTTGAACAATTATCCACTTCTAGAGGTAATTATTTGTCCTTTATTTCCTCTCTTTTGGGTGGAGTTTTTTTCATATCCGTTTTCTTCTTTCCTTCATTTATGAGATTTTTTTCATACACGAGTACCCAAAATGACTTTCTTCCCACGACCTATTATTTTATTTATTCTTATTTTTTATCCGACTAAGTTGCACTTAAGGGGGGTGTTAGTATAGTATTATTACTTTAGGATATGCTTTAATCCTATATATTATTTTATATTTTATTTAAGTTTACCTAATAAATTATTTTTTACTTAAGTTAGGAAGAATGATTTTGTACATTAATTGGATTATATATTTTTCTTATCCTCATGTATTTAGAAACACATCGATAAGAAATTCCTCCCATTGTAGATTTTCCTTATCCTTATCATATAATGTAACTCTCATTTTATCTTTTGCAAATAATGAAGCAATAATTTTGTGAGTAATCCCAAATCAATAAGCTTATCTAATTCATGCTAACTAACATTCATTAAGTTAATTTAAATATACTTCCACACACTAGATTTTTCTAGTAAATTTCATTTCAAATTATAAAATGGAATTAGATCATGTTAATGTAACCTTTGATGTCATCTACATAACATGTTGAAATTAAAAAATGATCCTTACATTTTTTTGTGTAATCAATCCTAAATTTATTAGACCTTCTAGATATAATAGAATAGCTTAAAAGATCATCAAAGATATGAGAACCTTGAATTTCACCATTTTTGAAGAAAATTACACATACAAAATAGTGGTTATTTTATTTAAACATTTTTTATTCTCTAGATAATTCAAAGATTCAAGAGAATATAATATCGGGTTACCATAAGATTTGTATGGAACTTCATAATCCTTTTAAATATCTAAAAATAAGAAACCAAAATAAATTCATGAGAATAAACTTATACTGTGAGAGGGGGTTGAATTATTATAAGGTAGTATTTTACTTTTTCAAATTACTAAACACAATAATATCAATAAAAAAATCAACAATTAAGAAAACAAGAACACAATATTTACATGAAAACAATTTAGGGAGAAGACCATAGAGAAAAGGATTGCTTGGATATTCTATCCAAATCCAGTCACAAATAAAATACTTTTACAAATTTTGTAGGCACCTAGTACCCATTGGAGACACCAATGCCCATCGCTAAGAACCACCTCAACAAAAGACACCAATATCTTCTATTGAGAGGAATCAACTTCCAAGTCTCTTCTAATGGAGGTAGTAACCTTCAAATAGATAAAATATTTTTTTCTTTAACATAGCTACTTTAATGGATAAAGCTCATTTAAATATCCTTAGACAAAATCTACTTAAATATCATTCATATATTTTCTCAAATATCCTTCATAGATTTTCTCAAATATGATTCATAAATATGATAAAATATTCTTCATAAATCTATTGAAATATACTTCATAATATGCTCAAATCTGCTTCATAAGTCTACTCAAATATGATTCATAAATATACTTATATATGAAAGATATCACATTAAATTCTTGCCTTCTAACTTTGATTCAATATTCTATTTCTTCACCCAAGTGAGGTGATTCTTCAAGATGGGTCAACCTTATGAAAATAAATTATTTTGAATCCTCCCAAAGAGGCATTGCTCAGAGTAGGGTCAGAATTCATTAATAAATTTAATTTCCCCAAAAGGGATGATCACACCAAAGGGTTGGCTAGCATGAATATAGTAACTTTATTTTTATGAAAAAGTGTGTTGGCCCAAAGATAAATATTAAGTTAATGTTAATTTTCATATAAAAAAGGTAGTCGACCAACAATATGCAAAATGAGTAATGTAAGTTTGAGCACTACTATGGAAAGATCGGCTAGTGGCCTTTGGCCTTTTTATTGGACCAATGATGTATTCTTTAAAATCAATGAAAACCTCTTTGCCATGAATGGAAAAAATATTATCCACAATCTCTCCCTTTGTCATTGATGGAAACCTTGCATATAAATAACCCTCGAATATAGTAATAATATACTACTCCCCTATCTCTATTGTCCCCCCTTTCTCTACTTCTCCCCCTTTGGTATCAATGATAAATAAATCCATGGAGGTGTAAGATAATTCAATGATGAGATCCCACTATATAATGTATCTTCTTAGTGACTAGATGAAAAAGATATCTCCCAAATTATTTCTAAGACACTCAATTGTTTCTTTCGATAGGGGATTTGTGAAGATGTCTAAATTTTTTTCTTGTGAAGTATTATACTCATATTTAACTTTTTGATTTGTCACCTTCTCTCTTAAGAAGTGATATTTGATTGGAATATGAGTTTTTTTGATTGCATGACAAGAATATTTGAAATTTTGATTGCACTTGTGTTATCATAAAATATTTGTATTGGATGATTGTATTCTACCTTGATTTCCCTTAGAGTTTTCCTCATCCAAAGAACTTGAGTGCAAAAAGATATTGTTGATATGTATTCAACCTCTTTAGTGGATAGAGAAATGGAAGCCTATTGCTTACTCAACAAGGACACAATAATATTACCAAGAAAGAATGCACCCTCACTTTTAGTTTTTCTATCATTAATATTGTTAGCCCAGTCTACATCAGTATATGCTACTAACGTGAAATATTCAATTTTTAGATAACATAAACCAAAATCTAAAGTTCCCTTTAGATATTTAAAAACTCTCTTAATTTATTACACATGGGTATCTTTTGGGGCTTCTTTAAATGATTCCAACATACCTATTTATTGCATAATATTAGGTATTGAAGCTATTACACATAATACTCTCCCAAACATTTACTTGTATAAAGTTTTTTTTTTTTTTGAAGATTCAAATCATCTTTACTTAATTTGCATCCTATGACCATGGGTGTACTCACTATTTTGCAATCATCCTAAAAGTCTTCAACATATTTTTGATAGAATTGGTTTGGGAGATCAATATTTCTTTAGTAGATTGATAAATTTTTAAGACAAGGAAGAATGACAATTAACCAAGAAAGGACATCTCAAAAATATTTTGCATTTCCATGAAAAATATTGACACATTTTGTTACTACTAACACCAAAAATTCTACCATCTAAATAAAATATAGCTATCAACTGATTATCACCTTTAGTTTTACTATCAAGATTGCTATAAAAAATTCCCCTTTTAAAACCTTTTTGTTGGAGATACTTGTCGAGTTTTGAGTACCATGCTCTAGGAGCTTTCTTTAGCCCATAAAGTGCCTTCTTCATCTTGCACACATAATCCTTATCTTCTGATAGGAGGAACTATTCTGGCTATTCAACATACACTTCTATTTAGAAAGGCTGACTTGACATCTATCTGATAAATTTTAAATTTCTTGAAGCAAGAAAATGCCAAAAAAAATTAATAGCCTCTAGTTGTCCAATAGGGTTAAAAGTTTGTTTAAAATCAATACCTTCTACTTGAGCATAAATTTTGCATACTAACCTTGCTTTATTTCTCACAACTTGGCCATCTTTATTTAGCTTATTCCTAAACACTCACTTTGTGCCAATCACATTTTTATCTTTTGGTCTTTGAAAATTTCTTGAGTCTCAATCTTTTCAATTTGGTTTATGTAATACCCAATTTTAGGGTAATGTTTTGTGCATTAGATTTTGGTATCAGATCTTGGTTGCAACACTAGGATCTCTAGTTAGTGATGTTGTTGTGATGGAGTTGCTTGTGTGAAATTTCATTGTGTGTTTGCCTCCTTGTTGTGACTGATAGTTGAAATGACCTTATGGGATCCTGAGTCGCCTTCATCATTATTTGATAGTTTTGATTTTGAAAGAGTTAATTAAAAAGACAATAACTATGTTGTTAAATCTAATGAACATTATATAACCTCATGTGAATCACACATTTGATTGTGAAGAAGCTTAAATAGCCTGGTTTATAGATTTTGACTTGCCAAGATATAAATATAAATGTACCAATATACCCTCCCATAGGACTCATAGTTTTTAAGATGAACAAGGTTAGAAAAATTTAAATGTGTCAATTGTATGTTCCATTTATGTTGGTTAAAATGTTATGGTGAACTATCCTTATGAAAACCAAGTCATTCTATAATGAAAATATAAATGAAAACAAATTATATGGCTGGAAAAATATTAGTGCGTAGTGCATTTAATGAATAAATTAGTATTATAAAACACACCCTTGTGTTACCCTAGAACCCTGAAGCTTATGGAGATGAAACATGATTCTTAAGGCATGACTATTGAGTGGGAAATACAACTTTAGTAAAGTAAACATCATTTTACCTCATAATGCAAGTGAATAACTAAGTGTAAAAAATTGTAACTCTTAGTTCTAAATCTATGTGCCTTGGGGTGATTTGAAAGTACAATTATTTTCTTGTGTGTGAAAAAATGAAGTGTTTCCAAACAGTGCATGTTGCCTTAAAATAAATTGAATGTGTGCTTTTGTGTAAAGCTATTTTGAAGATAGGAAAGAAATATGTTTGATCGTGTAAAAGACCTTGGTCCCAAAATTGAATTCCTACCTTAGGATGTATGGATGAACTTGTGTATGGAATCAATTAGCATGGAGTAAAAGTTTAGAAAAAAACTAGAACAGTAAAACCATGTGCATGGTAAATAAATAATAATGATGGTATGGAAAAGAATGCATTAGGAAATCTTGTCTTGTTTAACTTCAAATGTAAGCTCTTCTTTCATTACATGGTATGCTTGAAAATAAAAATATCTTGTGCATTGTAGTAGCCTTAAATTGGTGACACTTAGGTTCCTAATTGCATTAGAATTGATAGAAAATCATATAAATGATAATTCATTGTATCCTATTTAGAGATGCAAATTCTGCCTGCATGGCTAAGTAATTTTTTAGTAAAAAGAAAGTTGCGCTTGTGGTGCTAATAAATTGGACTATGCTTTCATCATTGCGTGTGATTATTGGGTAGCCTTGTTTGATAAGATGTTTTATAATGGTTGTGTATGTCAATGATTGAATAAAATATTAATTGATTATATAAATTATTATTTGTAATGAAAATAATGTTTTACAATACGAAAGAAAATATAGAATTTAAAAATAAATTATTATTTTTTTATTACAAGTTTGAGTCTCATCCTTCTTGATTATTTTAATCTCATAATAAATTTATAAATATCAAGAAGATTGAAGCAAAATTGTTATAAAATAAAAATAATTATTACTAGTTATGTTTAAAATTTACATATAAAATAAATACATTAAATTTCCTTTTACAAATAAAAGTAAATTTTTGAATTCATAAATTTGTTTCTTTAAATGATGAAAGTTGAAAATAAAGCTACTTTGTATTCTCTATTGTGTGAATACTCCATAATGGTTCCTTTGTTGTGTACTAGGATATTTTTTTTGGATAGATAAAGTCGTAAAAGTTTATGTCATGCATCCTTGACTCATATGGAATGAAACGATAAGATTATTGATAGTTAGTGTGGTTTGTAATGTGGAAACTAGTATATGTGTTGTGCCCCAAGTATGAGATACAAGGTATCCGACTTGGGATAAGGGTGGTGGACATCTACTATGATCACTTATGTGTACCCTTCGTGATCATCTTGTGTAGTTGATTTTTTTTGTGAAGTAGAGTAAGCATGAAATGTGATATGTATCCCCTTGTGTTAGTCTTATTTTTATGTTAAACATGTACCTCTAGTTTTTGGTTCCCCCTTTATGGGAGTGTGATTCCAGCTAGTGTAAATAGGGATTGACATGCACATGTTATCCCATCAAGAAACTACATGCTCAAGGTGTTGTCCCTAATCCTGATAAAGGATCTATGTTGAGGCGTTGTTAAACATTTACCTCTAGTTTTTGGTTCCCCCTTTATGGGAGTGTGATTCTAGCTAGTGTAAATAGGGATTGACATGCACATGTTATCCCATCAAGAAACTACATGCTCAAGGTGTTGTCCCTAATCCTAATAAAGGATCTATGTTGAGGTGTTGTAATCCTCCCATGGACGTTGATCATGGCCTAGTCCCCCACATGTGAGAGCCACACTTGTTGGTTCATAGTGAAAACCTATTCCTTGATGTTATAACCCATGGGTAAAGGATGGAATTACATGGACCACCAGTTACTTATATTTATGTGGTCGGGGACCACCATGAATTCATATTTATGTGGTCAGGGACCACCAATGATTTATATTTATGTGGTCAGGGACCACCAGTTATTTATATTAATGTGGTCAGTGACCACCAGTTATTGCATGCTATTATACGTATGTGGTTAGAGAACCACCATTCCCCTCCTCCCCTTAGGTGGCTTGTCAAGTCACATGGTGCTCGTGATGTGCAAATTTTATTGTTGAAATATGAATTGTTCATAATTCTTGATTGATGTTTTATTTTATTAGACATCAGCAATGTAGAATTTTACAGATATTTTATCGAGCTACTTAGCCATTTGAAAGTTGTTATAGTCTGATTTGCCTCAAGGACATGTAAATTTTATTTTTTGAATTAAGTTTGAAATGTTGCAATGTAGCTACAATTGATCTTTATTTTGTTTTTCTCTTGAATTTATAGTTTCCTCTTTGGGAGTTTTATTGAAACTTGGGTTTGTGATCTTATGTTACTCAGTTTGAGGCTTTCTCCTTGTTTGTAAATTGCTGGCATGTGTGGTAGAATGTGAAATCTATAAATTGCCATATCCTAGGGGGTTCCCTTGTAGGTCATATAGGGGAGTAGGTGCGTTGGGGAATCATCTTGAAAGGGGATTTTAAATGGGACCATTATGAGATGATCATTGATCCATTTTTCCCCTTGTTCTATGATTGTTATTGTCTATATGGAGGAGTCCTTAGAGAAGGACCTCAAGATCATCTTTTTGATTTGTTATGGTATCCAAGAATATCCATCCTTGCAAACCCCATTCTGTGAGCCTTATATTGTAAATTATGTGGTTGTATGAGGAAAGGTGCACCCATTGGGAAGAGCTTCCTTGCTATTGTTTTGTGTACATGTGAAGTTACAAGTAAATGTGATGTGGAATATCTATGAAGTGTGTGAATATAATAGTAAAAATAATGCAAGTTAATATTCTTTGAGACATGGTATGAGTGCCATGATAATAAGGTAAAATTTTCTCTTAATGACATATTTGGACAAAATGTGAAGATAATAATTTGGAGACATGATTGGCCATTGAAAAAAAAAAAATTTCTAACATCACAAGTGATTTTTATCTTTATTATGTGAAACAATTTTTGATGTCTATCCAAGAATGTTGATGTGTGTTGATATATGATTTTGTATTGTTATTGAATACTATAACATAAAGTAGGAGATTCTTTGTACATAAGATTTGGGATATGATATTTAATAATTCACTCAGTCTTAATCTACATTTTTTCATTATTAACTTTAATTACTTACTTGGATATGTATATATAGTTCAATATTACCATGCGAGCACTCCTATTCTTTTTCTCTCATTGTTTTTCTCAAATGTAAGGGTTGAAGATTGAGTTTGGTTATACATGAGGTTTGTGTGTGTCATTTGATTATTTTACAAGAACTCTTGGGCAATCCTATATTTGTGTCTTGTCATGATCCTTGACCTTGAAATATTAGTACCCATTATTTTAGTGTGGTGAGGTGTTAGTGGTTTGCGATTGAAGTTGTTAAGCCATATTTGTAACCTAGTGATTATATTCCTTGTTATCAAACTATGTGGGATATGGTTGAATTCTAGTTGTCGAACTATGGTGCCTTTGTGAAATATGTATATAGACAAGGCCATTTGAGATGAGCCCCAGAGGACTAGGTCTGTCCCCTAGGATTTTTTCTCTCATTATTCTTGTGAATACTACTTATATATATATGTTATCATTGGCATGTGAATTATATAATGTTCTGGATTGATTTTGGGTTGGTTGAACTATTTAAGTCTACCTCGGAGATATGGATTCCATGTCTCCTATCGAACTGACCATGATAGTCTCTACAATTTAGTTATCTAACTAAAAGAATTATAGTTTATGATTGGTCAAAATTTGTGTGCCTTATTGTAGTGTCTACTTTGGTACAAAACTTTGAGAGTTTTGCAAGCGTATGTCAACAAAATTTTAAATTTGTGTTTTTCCCTTAAAGTTATTTTAGTGTAAAATTTTGGGCATTACAGTTTACCTCTTCTTCCATAGCACCAACGAAGTTTTTTTCTTCACTTTCTTATGTAAAATTCCTAGGTTCTATCCTAGATAGCAGGGATATTTTTGCATGTTCTAATGCATTTTCCAACCATCTTCTTGTTTGAATTTCAATATCATTTTCACCAAGAATTAGATCTTCTAGATGATTTTTTTGATATATTTGGATGGTGACTTTGTGTCCTTTCATTCAATTACCTCATCTTCAACTTCTTCCTCTCTTTCCTCTTCCTTGAAACTTGCGTCCTTTGGATAATAAACTTCATGTGATTTTTCTTTTTGATTCCTTTCCTCATTCACTCTTACACTTGCACTTTTAACACTTTTTTGTAATATTTTATTAAAATAGATCTATAGGTTTTCTTCTTGAAGAGTATCCAAGGAAGACAACTTGATTATATCTATAGTTAAAATTTTCCAAATCTACATCATCTCTTCTTATTTAGCATTTTCTCCCAAAAACTTTGAAGTACTTAACCCTTGTAAGTCTACCCTTCCATAGTTCATAAGACGTATTACAATTGTTGACTCTAATTTATCTCAATTCAAAATGTAAATTTTTGTATGAACCATTTCTCTCCAAAATGTGTTTGATAACTTGGAATAATTTAACAGAGTTCTTGCTATCTCTTGAATAGTTCTAAGTTTTCTTTCTACAAATCTATTTTTCTTAGGAATCCTTGCAGTTTAAAAATATCTTTCTATTTTGTGACATTCACAAAATTATTCAAATTCATTCAAAATAAAATCACCTCCTCTATTTTGAACAATGGGGAAATGGGTGCTGCCTTATAACCTAGTCATAAAACACCTCTTTTCTCCTATTGTCATTCAAGGATGTCCTAGGGATCCCAATTGGATTCACATCAACCTCAAAGGTGATTCAATTATCAACAAGGAAGGCCTAGGAGGGGGGATTATTTAAGCTCTGAGGGGTTCACCACCAAGCAAAATCTTGGAAAATACAAATAAGCATTCAACTCACAAAACCTAATAATGCAAGCTAAATGAAGGATGCAAATGATGAAATTGTGAAACAAAAAGTTGGGAGATCTGTACATGGGAAGTCTAGATGTAACAAGGATTATAGAAATGGAAATAAGCTATCAAAATATGCTATGGAGGACTAAGATTCCCTTACTATTTTCTTAGTCTCATTGTTGTTTTTTTTGGAAAATTTAAAATCTTCAAATGTCAAAACCGGATCTAAAAGAATCTCTGCAAAATACCTTTAGGAGGAATAAGACACCATAGGTCACGACTTAGTCCTATTTGGAATCTCTAAAATATTTGAATGTGGTCCTCAGACTAAGTGTTTGCACTTCCTTCTTCTCTGATCTTAGGTTCTGAAACTTTTGGATTTGGCTTGTAGGTGAATCTCTATGAAGATGATAACTTTGTAATGCGACTTTGCAACTTTGCACTTCAAATAATCTTCAAGTCTTCAACCTAAATCTTAAATCACAAATATTCAAGAGAGGAAAAACTTGTTGATTGTTAGTAATTAGTGATTTTCCTTGGTCAAAAACCTTGTTGGTAATTAAACCTTGAAATAAAATAGAATAATGGAGGGAAATGATAAATGAACAACATGTAATGTTACAACTCACCAAACCCTTGCTATGAAATCTGAAAACTAGTGAAATGGCTAGCTCGGATGTAGATCTTGAATCAAAGGAATGCTTGATAGATATGGACTTGAATTGCTTGCTTGAGTCAAAACCCTGAATCACAAGTGTTAGCTCAAAAAAACACATGATGCAAGAAGATCTTTTATATGATGCTTGAATCTTGATGATGGATTCAAATGCTTGATGCACTAATCTTTATCTCATAAACTTTCCTTAGGAATGAATACATGAATCCTTGTTTTTAAACTAAGTGGAGGAACCTTATATTTATACTTATTCATTCTCAATATCTTGAAATTTAACAACAAGCTAACATATGAAATCATTAATTAAAGGAGGCTAAATCCGACCATAATTTGAAATTAAATCTTGAAAAAATCTTAAGGGGGACTAAGACACCCTATGTGGTGTATTAGTCCCAGGCTAAAAACTTGGGGCACAAAATCTAAAAAGGGACACATTTCAAGTGCTTTTGAAATCAAGGTCCCAAGACCTTTGGGGGACAAAGATGCCCTAGGTGGTGTCTTAGTCTCGAACCAAAAATTAGGGACACACAACCAGAATCATTAAATTATCATTTATCCATTGATGTTTATTGGGATCAACTAGAAAAAAATGTAATTCATTAGGCTTGTGGATGAAATAAAGAACCAATTAAGACATAAATAGGGATAAACAAAGCAAGGGAGGCCCAAAAAAGTGTGAAAATGCAAGGGTATGGATTCTATTACACTACATTTAGCCCCCACTTTAGTCAAAGGATGAACTTGCTTCGTTGAACTTACACTAAAGTAGCCAACCACACAATCAAGAGGAGTTCAAATGTATAAATGTTAGTAAGATAGGATGATAATGAGCAAGAGGGTGGCCAAGCCCCCAAGATCAAGATCCTATGAAAAGCCAAAATAGGAACAAAGGAACACACTTGCAGAGGATACATGAAGCCAAAACTAGATCATAAATATCCACCATCAAAGATAGAAGAAGGAAAAGAAAAATGCAAAAAATCAAGCTTTGACTAGCCATCTAATGTGTTGCGAACTGGGTCTAGGTTGTTTTTCCAAAAAGGTAAATACAAGTGGAATAATTTATCCACTATGCAAACAAAAAATATGCTCACAAGGGCTAGTGAAGCTAGTTGTCCACTAGGTGAGCCCTAGGAAGTCCATATCAATGTCATACCCCCATGACTATGATAAGGACAAAAAGAAAATGCATGCTCACAAGGGCTAGTGAAGCTATTTTTTCACTAAGTGAGCTTTAGGGGACCATATCAAAGTCATACCTCCACTAATTTAGCAAGGTACAAAAATGCATGCTCACAAGGGCTAGTGAAGCTAGTTGTTCACTAGGTGAGCCCCAAGAAACCATATCAAAGCCATACCTCCATAACTTTAATAAGGTAAAAAAATGCATACAACAAAAAATAGAGGGATGTTCAAAGGGATTTTACTTAGTTCGTGTAAGTTCTTAATCTTAGGGGACACTATTCCTAATGTCTCCAAGAGAGGATCAATCAAAGGATAAACGGTTCAAATCTTAGGGAATGCAATGCGTTGCATGCCCACTAAGAGGAATGTAATACGCTAAGATAGATCAAGCTCTTGAAGGAGATTACTACCAATATCACCACAAAGAGAAAAAAACATCACATGAAATAAGAGAATCACATCAAGGAACATGAAAAATAATGAAAATGAAATAATGCCAAAGTAATGCCAATGTATGCCCCCACTTTAAGAAATTGCTAAACACCATGCTATGAGAAATTACTTTAAAGTAGAAAAACATGGAAAAGGGAATGAGAAAAGAGGGTTGCCCCCAAGAAACACAAGGAATTTATGGATTTAGGGTCAATATCTGTCTTTGCTGTAATGATGTCAGAGAGCTTAGAACTATCATCGTTCCCCAAATACACCTAGAACTGGAAGAATGACAGAAAGAGAGCGAAAAAAGAATGAAAACCCTTTTGGGTCAACATGGAAGAGACATAGGGTGTCTCGACACTTTGTATCATCCCCAAAAGGAAAACACAAGAAAAAAATGAAAATATAAGGAATATATTTTGGGTCAACATGGAAGAGACATAGGGTGTCTCGACACCTTGCGTCATTCCCAAAAGGAAAACACAAGATGAAAATGAAAACAAAAGGAAAAGAAAAGGAAATTGTTTTGGGTCAACATGGAAGAGACATAGGGTGTCTTGATGCCTTGCGTCATCCGCAAAAGGAAAAAACATGAAAAAAATGAAAATAAAAAAGTAACAATCAATGAAAAGGCAAGAGCTTATGACATAGAGAAGAATGTAGGCACAAATAGAGGAATACACATAGAAACATCAAATAGTACGAGGGATCACATTACACACATACAATACAAAGAAAGAAAAAAGGAAAGAAAAAATACTAGTAAAGCACATGCGAGTCAACCATCTAGTAGGTCATCCACATCCCAATCTCGTTCAATATATGCAGAATGTAGATCACTAGTTAGAGGGACAACATCAAGTGATTTACTAGGAGAATCACCAGGTTCAACACATGGTGGATCAATCATTTTAGGAGGATCATCAAAGTTGTTATCGTTTAAGCTGATAGAAGAGGAAAATAGAAAATTTAACTCATTATGCACTTTGTCATCAATTTTAGCAATTGGGTATGTGCAAGATCACGATGGGCCAAAAAGTGACGATATGTAAGCCATATGATGGTCCATGTGGTTGATGAATTTTTTTATACCCAAAATTGATGAAAAGAAAAGGGGTTTTAGAGGATATCCTCAGCTTTCCACCAATATAAATTATGATTTACTTTGAATTTAATAAATAATTATTATTTATTTTCTATTAGAATTACGAATAAAGTCCTGATTGATAGGCTGATTGAAACACATCTATAAATTTCAAATGGTATCACATTTTTTGAATCCAAAACATGTGTCACATTATATGCTTCACATACAATAGGATTAAAAAATAAAAAATTGAATTTCATTAATTTTTGACCAAGTTAAGGTGGTTAGACAGATGAGCTTTTATATTTTTTAAAATTTTTAATAAAAAATTCATAATTAATTATTTACTTGGAAACAAATTATAAAAAAATATGCATCACATCAGGATATGAGTCCTCTACTTATATCTAAAATCTTATAAAAAAATATTATCATTTTATTGTGGTTAGGGTGGTCAGACAAACACCTACTTATTTTTTCCCTAAAATTTAAGTACTACTCCATTGAAATTTCAAATTTTCACCAAATAGATTTATTTTTTCTAAATAAAGGTCTAGTGGTTTAGAAACTACATTCAATTTGCTAAAGATTCTATTTTTACATTTTTTTGAAATAATATAGATAACTTATTCAAATTTTTACGTCAAGTTGTCTAACTCTGATTTTTTGTCTTTTTATTGCCACTTAAGGGCTTGTTTTTTCCATGATGATCCTACACATACCCAATTTCTTCATGTTATCAATCAAATATGCACCCTTGTTAGATTTTTGGAGAAATGAAACTATATGTTGAAATATGGAAACCCTTTTCAGATGTGGGTGATCTATATGAAAAGGGAATCTCTAGAGTGAGTTGGTTCTCCGAATGATGAATCCTATTCTAAATAATTTCTGGGAAAAGGGATAGAAAGATGAACTTGAGTGAAATCTATGATTTTAAAATGATCTTTAGAACTTAATGGTGACTAAATGATGACTATTTTTCTACCCACAAACAACTCTTAGAAAATAAATAATACTTCACAGCTTCTCATCAACACTCAACACATAAATGATTTGCATGAAGATTCAAATTTACATACAACATGCAACCTGCACTTTGTGAACTTTCTGCACCAAACTGCAAATTTAGGACATGGAAAGGATTCTGTAAACAAAAATCATAAATTACATCAAACTGAAATTGCAAGAGACACACAAATTGAGAAGTAGGAATTTTGATTTCATTAATTGAAGGAGTATTACAAGTCTGAGTACAAATTTCTGAGTTACAAGACTCCATTTTGCATGAGAGAAAGAATCAATAATCTAGACTAGAAAAAAACTAAGTTTTTCTCTAAGATATACCTCAAAACCCTAATCCCATCTCAAAGAAAAATCTTAGGAAAGACACCAAAAACTGCCCAAGGAGATGGCACAAAAGTGGAAAATTCTCAATTTTTGCATGTACATACTGAAAAGCTCCAAAAAATAGATTTGCATTGCTTTAAAATAAAAAAAAACACCTTATCTCTCCACCAAGAAGCTCAAATCTGACCAAGAGGAAAAAGTCAACATCAATCTGCTAAAAATAGCAAAGAAATTATAAAACAATTTACAAAGCATTGTTTTATTCCTGCTTTACAATGACTTGCAGATTCTTTACAATTGCTTTATTTTGCAAATAAAGATAGAAAATCTTTTAAAAAACATCACCTTATTACTCCATTTACAATATTTATTTTTCTCATAAAAAATCATAAAAATAATAACCCTCTCTATTACATTGCATGATTAATTGATTTCTTTAAAAATCAATTGAAAATATAAAATGCCTAAGTGATTGAATTTTACACTAAGGCACATCTCTCTAATACCTAATTAATTTCTATAAAATCATTTAAAACAAAGTGTGTAAGGCATACATTGATCATTCTTTAATTTTTTAATTGATTAAAAAAATCAATTAAAAAACAAGACATTTAACCATTCTTCTTTTTACTGAGGCATCATTTTGACATTATCAAAACTCTAAAGCCTAAAGACCATGAAATATTTAAACAACACAAGCCTAATTAGGCAAATAATTTATGTGAAGGCCTTTAAAATGTTTGACCTAGGTCATGCATAAGGAATTAATGGATAAAACATAAGGTAATAATCTCAATGGAAATGCCCATTTTAGAATTAGGGCATGAGGATAGACAAAGATTGGAAGAAATCCTAAATTCACTTCATTCTTCACTTGCAACTTTGAAGACATTGGCTCTGCTTGGAGAAAAATGCGTCGCTATATGCATGATAGGGTTTCAACTTGGGGAAGCTTGGGAACTCCATGATTTGTCTTCAAATGGTTGATTCTCCTTTCTGAAACTATGGTAGGTTGTCCTTCTACATCATATGACTTTATCCATTTTTTTGAAAGGAAAGAATGGCCTCTTAAGGCTGCAGCTTTCAATCCTCCATCTCTGATTTCTTTGCTCCTTTATTTTGTGTTTGACTTGTCTCTTCTTGGCCGCCATTGGAGAGCTCGAGCTTTGTGTTTGAGAGATCTTAAGAGATGGCCGTGACCTATGTGTTCTTCCTCCAAAGCCACGAATGGCAAGATCTTTATTTACACACTTTTCATTGCTCTTTACTTATCAAACAAAAGCTTTAGAAAGCTTAAATTCATAGAAGAATGATTGTTATTCTCTTAAAATAGTGCATAACCAAGTATTGGTCATGCCATATATGCTTGCTTTCTTTAATTTTATGAACAACTCCTTACTCCATTTCATAATCTCTATCTTCAGATTTTGATCTTTTATGAAGCAAAGCTCGAAATGGCTCTCACAATTTCTAGAAAATGTAATTGAACCTCCATAAATGGCTTGACCCATAATGCATTAGATGCATTTTTACATTTTCCTGTAAAACCCTTACATGGGTATCTCTTGATTCTGAATCAAATTACTTATTTTGTCCCTCCTATTGAAAACCCCACGTGGGTAAGCTGAAAATTGTACTATCTTCATTTTAATTTCAAAACCCCAATGTGGGTATTTTGGAAAATGAAAGAAACCGTCATTATTGTAAAAAATCCCCTTGTGGGTATTCAACATTTGAATAAATCTCTATTTTTAATAAAATTCTATCTTTTAATGAGGAAAAATCGAGATGGGTTTTGAGCTTCTTATGAAAAATTGTACTATGGACAAACCCCTTGTTTCATTTTCTAAAGGTATTTTCCGTGTTATCTTGTTTGGTTCACAGGGTTAAAACCCTAGCACTGGAATACTAAATGAGACTTTGTATGCACCTCCTTGAAACATAAATCTTTAATATTCAAAAATCTACAAAAATAATGAGTCTATCCTTCATGGGTATTGTTGAAAAGCTTCAAACATCATATGGAGCACATTTTATTTTAAAATTCACCATCATGCCTACAAAAATTCATTGCTTTAAATATGTAGATCATTTGCTTTTTGTGGTCTCCTATGCACTCACACTCTTCAAGGATGAACTCCAAACCTCCACTCATGCTATGCTCAATGTAAATTCTGCCCATTCTGGGAATGACCTCTATGTATTTTAATCTTTGTCAAATCTGTCCACATTTTGTTTGCTTTAACTCCATGGAAAAAGTACCTTGAATGATGAAAAAATCGTTCAAAAATAGTGTAATATTTGCCACATGTTCGTACTTAGAATTGTCTCACTTTCAGATGTATTGATGCATAACTCCATTTAACGCAACCTTTGCATTCAAGCATTATAGTTATAATGGATTACCCGATGCTTGTCATCTTCCATTCAAATGAAAACTTGAATCTATTTCACATGCTTACCTTATTGATCAGCATTCTATTGATGAGGCATTATGTATGCCTATTCACTATCACATATGAGCTTGAAAACATGTTTGAACAACATGAAAAAAAAAGTGACCAAAACACTATATGGTAGAAAAGATGCAATTGATTTGACAATATTTAAAACCTACACTTCAATTAAATTGAATCAATTAAGTTCATTGTCCACCTGTAACTTTCATTTCACTGCTCAGAATTGTAAGTTATGAATGAACAATAAACTTGATTGCTTTGATTATTGCAATTTTGTTTTACTTCTTCAGCTGGATAGCTTAGATGAGCATGATATTTGTACTTTCTTTCTCAGCCCACTCGTAACTTTAAGGGGTAGCATGCCAAGATCTACCCTTGTGGGAGCCCATTTTACTCCACATGCTTTATGTCTTCATAAAATAACTAGCTTCATGGATTTTCCTATATCTGCACAAGAAAAAAATGATGTTAGCAAAAATAATAAATATGATGATGTTTACTCTTTTAGCTCTAGTTCCTACATCCCAAGGATTGAACTATATTTCTATTAGTAGGGAATGTAGTATGGTTCATATCCTGAGCTCTTAATTGACACCCTTCTTAATATTTTGTAGATACAGCCAGGAGCGGAAGCAAAATGAAGCAAGCAACAAGGCATCAACTAAAGATTAGCTCAGACAATGACAAATATGGTCTATATTATTTTTCATTTTCTTTCAGTTGTATATTTCCTTTCTTGTAATGAATGGAACTAGTTAAAACCACGACTTGTGTGGATCTTTTAATTTCTCCTTCTTCATTTCCGTCTAAAAAGAAAATGCATCAAAAATACAAAGTTGTACTGTCATTTGTATTCTTTCAATCAAATTAAATTTGTAATGTAATAATTTCATGAAATAAATGAAAGCAATAAATGCTTAGTCATTTATATAATCATCTTGTACTTCATTTGTTCAATAAGAATTAAGGAATACTTCTTAAACTTTGTTATCTCAATAATGCATAACTGATATTGATGCAATCAACAGCTTAAAACCATGTAGCAGTTAACTGAATCTTTACTTCAAGATATAACAAAATTTAACCAACTCCAACAATCGATTTGTAGTAAAAAAATTTAGAGTAATTGGTTATTTACTTTATTAATTAAACAATATTTGTTTAATTACTTAAAGTTCCCTTTTATCTCTTTTTACACTTAAGCTAACATTAGGTGCATAATAATTAATTAATTTATTAATTATTAATGTGCAAGCCTAGATTTTTCCTTTTTAGGGTTTCTTTGACCTATGTGTGGTTGAAAACTTCTCTTTTGCATTATTATTCATTTTACATTTTGGTGAATATAGAGCTCCACATTCTTGAGCATTCTCTTTGCTTCTCCTTGTAACAGGTATTCTTCACTTGCAGAGGTCATTGGGCTCCTATGAAGTTATATTTTCTCAACTCCAACATGGTATTAGAGCTTCAGATCTATAGCTACTTGTTCTTGTTTTGAGATTTTTTGCATTGGAAGCAGATCTAGGGTTCTAAAGTTTCTTTTGGTGGATTCGACATACTCCTATTTTTGGGTTCACTTTGGACCCAAACGAACATTTCCATTGGATTCACAGTGCCCAAAATCTCCTAAATCGACTGTTTATTCATCAATTTTGGTTACAGTCGATGAGGGAAGCAAAAAAAAATTTCCCTAAGGTTGTACGGCCCTAGGATACGACGTCCACAGCAAAAAAATCACAAAAAAAAATGAAAAAAATGAAAAAAATTCAATTTTTCAAGTTTTTAAATCCATGGCCCGTGCAAATCTGCATGCTGCTCGGTTCGCGCTACCTGTGTCGCCCGCTCCGTCCATGCCACCCGTGCCGACTGCCGCCGCCGCCCTCATCCGCCACCACCACCGGTTGAAACCCCCGTGGGCTCCCAACTCCGTTGAGGAGCTAAGCACCCAGGCCCCCTGGCAGTCACTCTAGCACCAGCCCGCGGTCACATTCATGACCAAGGGCTTCAGCATTAACCCTTGGCCGTCAAACCTCCTGGTCGCTGATAGGACTAGGGGCCTTTTTTTTAATCCCCTGAGGGTCATGGAGGTCTTATTGAACAATTTGGAGCTGCTTGCATTAAATCAGGTGTAACTCGGGCATTTTAGCTCAGTTGTTTGAATGGAAATAGGCATTGGAAAGCTGGTGCCGACACCAATCTGATGGTGCAGAAATTTTTCAAAAATTTACTAGTCTAAATATTATTTTTCCAATTAAAGTGGGGTCCCTTTACTTCACTTTCGGGGCCATAAAAGGTGCAAACGGACTCCGTTTTTCAAAAATGAATAGGCGTTGGAAAGCTCTCAACATGCTCTATTCAAATATGTGATATTTTTTATCATAATTTTCACCAAGTAGACAAGAATTTGTTTTGAAGTATTTTTTGCTTATGCATTGCTTCCTCTTTCTCAATTTGTACTAGGGTTTGGGTTTCTCTCTTGTGGGGGTTTTTTTTTTCTCACTTTCTGTCATTTATATCAGAAAACCAGAACACCAAAAATCTCATAAAAATCAAACCCTTCTACATCTTCTATTTATTCTGAAAGATCACATAATAATAAAAAACACAAGCAGGTACAGGTGCAGGGTTTCATGACAGACTCCTCAATTGAGTTACTCACATCACACAACTATCACACCTGGAAGTCTCGAATGATGAGGCTACTTAGGTCAGAAGGGTTGTGGTCTTGTTTAAATGAGGTTCAATCTCAGTTGCAACATCCTTTTGAGATTATACAGCACAGGAACAAGATGGATGAAGCTATGGGTTTGTTATGCATGCATGTTTCAGATAGTCTTTTGTTTCACCTTGATTCTTTTCTCACTCATCGAGCCATGTGGTTGAAGTTTGAGACACTTTTTGGGGCCATTAATGAGTTCTAAGCATTATAGATTGAGGCAGAGCTGACTTCACGGTTACCTGAATCATTTCCCATTATTGAGGGTGTTTTGAACAAGTTCAAAACTATCTGCACTATTTTATAGGGTTGTGGCAAGAATAAGTCAGACACAAAGTGCATCTACTTGATCCTTTCGAAGCTTCATGGTCCATTTTAGATATTTGCTTCTTCCTTCTATTCCACCATGGATGGTCTGGGTGCCAGTTTTACCATGCCTACCTTTGATTTGTTTTGTGAGCGTTTGTCTCATGAGCAGTCACACCTTTCTTAGATGGATATGCTCTCAAGATCAAAGAATAGAGCATTCGTTGCTCAGTCATCTAAGGAGAAAAAAAAGCAAAAATCGAAGCCCAAAAAATATTTTGCAGGTAGTGAGCAATCCTCCAAACCTCCTCCTAAGTCTGATTCTAAACCACCACTTAATCCGAAACATGGGAAATCTTCGAAGTCTGGTGAGTCTTCCTCCAAGACTAAGTAGAAATCTGGAGACACTTGCAACTTCTGTGGCAAGAAAGGACATCCAGTTTCCAGGTGTTGGAAATGATTAGAGGCTTTAGAGGAAGCCATGCAACAACATCACATCTCCTCACCTCAGTCATCTTCTCCTTTGACAGGGAAAGGTCATGCTCTCACTACTCAAGCATCAACCCATGGGTCCACTTGGATTTTAGATTTTGGTGCTTCTCACCATATGACTTACACTCAGCAGTTGGTCACTTCTCTTGCCTCTTGTGGTACTTCACAGATTGCAGTGGGTGTCTCTTCACAACTTTTCATCTTGGGTTCAGGTTTTGCCTCTTTGGATGGGGGCACTCTATAGGATGTTCTAGTTGTTCCTGACATCTTGATGAACCTCCTATCAATTTATCAGATTTTCCATTTTGGCTCTGGTAAGATAGTTGAGTTCTCACCACATGATGTGGTTATTCGGGATCTCCATGACTCTGATTTGGTTGTGGCTATTGGGAATGTTGATACTGCATCTCATCTTTATAGATTTGATGGATTTGATCCTTCTGAGTGTACAGGTTCATCTCTTATAGCACATGTAGATTTTGTGAGTAAGATTTGGCATGAGTGTTTGGGCCATGTCAATTACAGATATCTTCAATAGATGAGTACATAGGCACTTGTTCTTGGTCTTCCATAGATTTCTTGCACAAATGGTGTTTGTCATGGTTGTGTGCTTGGTAAACATCATAGGGATCCCTTTCTAAAGGGAAGCGCCACTCATGCTTTGGCACCCTTGGAGTTGATTCATAGTGACCTCATGTCATTTCCCACTCCTTTTTCTAGAGCCAAGTACGTACTCACATTCATTGATGACTTCTCTAGATGCACATGGGTGCACTTTCTTCATTACAGGTATGATGTCTTTGATTCCTTTTGAATCTTCAAGAAATTTGTAGAGAAGTAGTCTGGTCTTTCTATTCGGCATGGGGGGGAGTATGTGAATCAGGATTTCAGAGATTTTTGCACTGAGCATGGTTTGCAGCATCAATTTTCTATTCCCTACACCCCTCAGCAGAATGGTGTTGTTGAGAGAAAGAAAAAGACTTTACGGGAGATGGCTAATTGTATGATTCAGTCCAAGTCCATGGATTCATTTTTTTGGGCTGAGGCAGTCAATTGTGCTAGCTATATTCAAAATCGAATGCCTCACAAGGCAATTCGACATATGTCTCCTGAGGAGGCTTGGTCTCATGACAAGCCTGATGTTTCATCATTTCAAGTATTTGGTAGTGAGGCATGGGCATTTACTCCTGATGCTTAGAGGCGAGCCATGGAGCGGAAGAGTCGACCCCTCATTTTTTTTGGCTATTTTGAGGATGTTAAGGCATACAGGTTGTTTGATCCTGATTCTAGAGAGGTCCTATTTCGATGGGATGTCCAGTTTGAAGAGCGCCTTCCTATAGTTGATACCCTGTCTCCAGTGTCTACTTCACTACCTACTCCACCCACTGTAGCTCTTTAGGATTATTTTGAGGATGATTCTAATGAGAATATTGATGATCCCCCATCTCCACCTCCACTTGCTCCATCTTCGAGGCCCAAATGGGCTCGCTTTACTATTGAGGCAATATGATCTATGGTAGGTGATCCTTTAGACACTCGTCGCACCCGTTCTCATACTGTGGGTTCTAGTCTTTTGAGTCATGATCTTTCAGAGGATCCTCAAAGGTTTTTAGAGGCGACAGGTCACCTTGAGTGGGATAGTGCTATGGAGGAGTATTCTTCTTTGATGAGGAATAGTACTTGGGATCTCTGTCCTCTTCCTAAGGGAAGAAAGATGGTTTGGTGTTGATGGTTGTATCGTACCAAGTATGCTGCCGATGGTTCCATTGATAAGTACAAAGCACGTCTTGTTGCGAAGGGTTTTATCAAGGTTGAGGGTATTGATTACTTTGAGACATTTGCTCCTATCACCAAGATGAATTCTATTCATTTTGTACTATCACTTGTACCTTCTAGGGGATGGCCCATTTTTTAGATGGATTCGAAATGTGCATTCTTGCATGGTGACCTACAGGAGGAGATCTATATGGAGCAGCCTCAGGGATTTGTGCATGATGCTTCTTTGGTTTGCAGACTTCAGCGTTCATTCTATGGTCTCAAATAGGCCCCTTGGCTTAGTATGAGAAGATGGACTCTTTTTTGCTCTCCATGGGTTTCACACATTGTCATTCTGATCCCACAATCTATATTCAGAATCTTGAGGGTGAGATCCTGATTCTTGTGCTATATATTGATGATCTTCTCATCACAGGTAGCTTATCCTCTATGATTCAGCATTCTCAGCTAGCTTTGATGGAGCAATTTGAGATGATAGATCTCGGTCTTCTGCATTATTTTCTTGGTTTTTAGGTGATTCAGTCTTCAGATGGGATCTCCATTTACTAGAAAAAGTATTCTCTTGATATGCTTCAACGCTTTGGAATGCTTGATTGCAAGCCTATCCCCACACCTTTTTAGTCAGGGGTTGTTTTGACTACTACTTGCCCCACTCCTTCAGTAGATTCTACACTTTATAGGTAGTTGGCTGGCAATTTGTTGTACCTGACTCACACTCATCTTGATCTTTCCTTTGCCATTGGACTTGTCTCTCCATTCTCCCATGATCCTCATGAGAGTCATTGGCAAGCTGCCAAGTGTATTTTGAGGTACATTCAGGGCACCACTTCTTATGGCATTCACTACACATCAGGGGATCCTCACATTGTTGGCTACACTGACTCAAATTAGGCTGGTGATGTCAATGATCAGAAGTCTAATTCTAGCTTTGTTTTCTATCTTGGCTTTGGTCCTATCACATGGTCTTGCATGAAGCAGACTGCTCATGCATTATCATCTATAAGGGCTGAGTACCGAGCTGTTGTGCTCGCTAGTCAGGAGATTTTATGGCTTCGATAGTTGATGACTGAGTTTGGTTTTCCTCCTGATAGTCTCACTATTCTTTGGTGTGACAATCAGAGTGCTATACACATTTCTCGCAACCCGGTGGAGCATCAGCAGACGAAGCACATTGAGCTTCATATGTATTTCATCAGATAGTTGATTCAGGATGGTTCTCTCATCTTGGAGTATATTCCCACTGCCAAGCAAGTTGCAAACATCTTCATGAAACCTTTTGCATCACCGTGCTATCTTTAGTTGCACTCTATGCTTGGGGTGAAGGAATTTGTCCTAGGCGTTTCTTTATGAGGCCTTCCTTCCTTCATTTTTCTTTTAGCATATTCTTTTATCTCTTTTTGGAGAGGAGTTTTTTCCCACTGGGTTTTCTCCTTTTCTCCGTTTCATAGAGATTTCTTTATACTTGGGTACCTGATCTGGCCTTGTTGCCGGGACCCATTGTATTTGCTTTTAGTAGCTTCTTCTAGGTTTTAGCTTCTCCCTAAGTCTAGCTTAAGGGGGGGTGTTAGAGTAATTGGTTATTTACTTTATTAATTAAACAATATTTGTTTAGTTACTTAAAGTTCCCTTTTATCTCTTTTTACACTTAAGCTAACATTAGGTGCATAATAACTAATTACTTTATTAATTATTAATGTGCAAGCCTAGGGTTTTCCTTTTTAGGGTTTCTTTGTCCTATATGTGGTTGAAAACTTCTCTTTTGCATTATTATTCATTTTACATTTTGGTGAATATAGAGCTCCACATTCTTGAGCATTCTCTTTGTTGCTTCTCTTTGCTTCTCCTTGTAATAGGTATTCTTCACTTGCAGAGGTCACTAGGCTCCTATGAAGTTGTATTTTCTCAAATCCAACTAAAATTTGGTAACACTTCATCTTCATCCAAGTTAAGCACAACAGAAGGACGAATGATAATATCCATAAAAGGTGCTAGTCCTTACTGTGTTGGAGATGTAGGAGCTATTGGTTCTGGTAAGGGAGAAGGCTCATCATTTATTGCTTCTTTCAAGTTTGTATTTTGATTTTCAATGTTGTTATCTTCAATCATCTTTCAAGAAATATCACATCTACACCTATTCTCTCTAGCATTTCTATTTCTTTTATCATAGTTTTTAAGTTGCATTTGTGTAGGAGCAGGTTTGTCAACCATAGGTTCCTTTTCTTTTTATGAGGGAAGAATGGAAGGAACCATGGGAGTTCGTTCAACCACCATCTCTTTGGATTTATAAATTTTCTTAGGAGGCAGATTAGGACTTCTTTGACTTTCTCTTGGTCTTTTGTAGGAAATAGGCAAAGGATTTTTGATGGATGGGTATTTGTTTAATTGAAGGGTTTTAGGTTCAATATTGTTTTCTTCAAGTAGTGGAGGTTCAAGCATGGGTGGAGGAAAATTATGAAGGGATAATTTAGCTATGCATTTTTCTTTGAATCTTTGGTAGGATAGGAAAATGAAGTCTTCACGAGGTCTTATAGGTTCCATGGGCTTAGGAAAAAAATAATCGAAGGAAAAGTTTCCATGAGAAGATGGAGGTCTAAAGCCACTGTGGTTTATAGTGAATATTTCATTGCCGACTAGAAAATTTAAGAACTTATGGACAATGAATGAGATCACGTTCATGGAGTGAATCCATTTGTAGCCTAGATTCACACAAAATTGATCTGAATTAGAGATGATGGAGAACGATAAATTCAATTTGTTTGGTCTGACTTGTAAAGGGAGGGTTATCAAGCCCATCGTAGCACGAGCAAAACCATCATGCATTTTAATCCATGCTTTCGATTTATCATATCTATCTTGAATAAGTTAATGCACATATAATAGTTCTTCTACGATCAAATTCTCTCCATAGATGAGATCAATTAAAATCCCAGGAGTGGGCCTATTATTGATTCTGCTGGCTATGTAAAGAGGACCATTAGGTGCAATTTTTATTGTTTCTTCTGAAGAAAAAGTAATCTCAATAGGCTTTATAGTTTTCCATTTATGAGGATCGATATCAATCACTCCTATCATTGTATTAATATGAATTTGGTAATTAGTATCCATAGGATTTTTCTCAGTATTGCTCATGTTATCATCATCTATGTCAATATTCATCACATCGGGTTTAGTTTCACTAGCCTTAACAAATAAAATATTATGGTTAGCCATGGGATTGGTAAAGATTAGCAAGCTTTGGATGGTAGGAGCTATAAATTTATTGCCTTTGTCATTCACACCTCCAATTTGCATATGATTGGAATGAATGAGGTCTTTCACAAGATGTTTAAGATGCTTGCAATGTTCTGTATCATGTCCTTTTTGTTGGTGATAAGCGCAATAGGTATTGTGTCTAAACCTCAGAGGTAACGACATGATAGGGTCAAGATGTCAAACGAGAAGTAAGGTAAGAATTTTCTTGTTTAATAGCCGAGTCATGATGTTTTGAAGTTCCTCAGGTAAGGGAGTAAAATGTCTTTGCAAATCCCCAAAGATATATGGATTACTCTTCTTTATATCAGCTACTTGGGTATCAACTTGTTGGGTGGGTTGGGAGGTAGAATTTAGTTGAAGGAAACTTTTATTTTGTCTTTTAAAAGGTTGGTAGGTGTTTGGATTTGAAGATTCAAAATTCTTAGGATGGGTAGAGGTGGATTTGGGCTCACAACTACCTACGAAATTCTGATAATCTCGAAGGGTAGTGCATAAGTGCATGAATGTAGGGAATATCATCATGCTGAGATTGTCATGTATCTTACTTTTTAAATTCTTTATGTACATCTTTTGAAGGTGAGAATTGGGAATCTTCACACTGATTTGGGAATAAAGTGATTGGTAATGAGAAATAAAGTCAGTGAATTTTTTTCCCTCATTTTTCTTGCATCTCATCAAATTAGGTAATGTCATTTTAAGGACCATATGCACTTACAAATGGTTAATAAAGGCTTCAACAAGTTCAGTAACTGAATGAATTGAATTATTTGACAATGTAGAAAACTAATCCAAGGCAATTTCTTTCAAGGATCATGGAAAAATCTTAGCCAAAAGTTTGTCCTCAAGGATAAAGTCACTACATAAAGTAGTTAAGGCATTAACATGATCAACAGGATATCCCTTTCCTCCATATTTCTCAAATATAGGGATCTCTATACCTTGTGGTAGTAGAGTTCTCAATATCTCCAAAGATAGTGGGTCGCTTTTGACATAGTATGAAGGTGGACCATTTTGATTTTGATTTATGGTGGAAACTTGGCATTGGATGGATGAAAGGCTTTGTAAAAGGTGGTTAATGATAGGATCATTTCTTGTGGTTTGAGATGGAGGCGAATATGGTGGTGGTGTGTATGTCATGGACGGACTAGTGAATGGATGTATTTGGGGAGGAGATATAAGATTAGATGCAACTTAATTATAAGGAGCACTAGTGGAAATGTTTGAGGTAGGAAGGAAATTTCTAGTTGGTTACGTCATTGTGGTTACTTGAGGATTGGTATAGGTGGGAATTGAGGTTATGGCTGAAGAGGGAGGAGTTTTATTTCCTATTTGTCTTTGCACATTATTTTAATCTTGATCACCATTAGTGGTGGGAGGAAGATGTTTTCCAAAGATTTGAGCCATGTTATGCACAACTTCAAGTCCTACATCACTTTCCATAATGCGGTGAATATTATCTATGGTAGGTATAACAATATTGGAAATGTTTTTAGTACTCACACTATCTTGTCAATGGGCTAGGTATTCATGCATTTTTCATTATTTTTTCTTGAGGGATGTGATCAACCATTGTTTGAACACTTGGCATAAGACTTTTAGGTAAGGTAGGAATAGAAAAAGAGGTATAAAAGGTATGGTCCATACCTAGTGAACTAATACCAATACTAGGAGTAAGAGAGCTTGATAACCCAAGATCCAAAACAAGTATTTTATCGTAGGATGCCATAAGTATCACATTTTATCTAACCATAGTATTAGCAATATGACACCAAATAGTACAACTCATGTAAGGGATAAACCAAAGAAGGTGCAATGAACATAATATCCTATGCTTGCAATTACACTTGAAATGAAAGAAATTCGAATAAAAAAAAGTCTAGAAATTTGAATAGAAAACTGAAGGAAGCCAACAAAAGCATACAAAAGCACTTTCAAACCCTGAAAGCTAGAAAGTCAAATTCAATAGGGACTAAGATGCTAGTAAGGGTGCATCTTGGTCCTACTAGTGAAATTTTGAGGTTCCAGGGACTGTAGTAGACAACAAACAACAAAGAGAGGGTTTTGAGATAGAAACCCTAAGAGGGACTAAGACGCCAAGAAGGGAATTTTAGTCCTGTGAAGCAAAAAATTTCCTTAGTCTTTTTTTATTTTCGACTTTTACTTTTGGCTTCGAGAAGATTCACGCGTGAACAGGATTTAGCTTCCAAAAGGTGCACAATGCACCATGTGGTGGTTGCATGCATTTTTTTGATCACTTTCCTTTCAGATGGAGGATGGAACATGTGTCAGCTTGGCATAAGATTTCTCAAAAAGCACTTTTCACAAATCTGAGACCGTCCGCCCACTCGACATGTCATCTCTTCACCATAGAGAAGCTGTACTTTGGAGAGCCTTCCTTCAGAGTTTTTCAGAGCATTCCTTGCTTTATTTTTCAAAGAAAGGATGTGAGTCGGTGTCGCCAAACTTTTTCCAAGCTATTTTCTAGGATCCAAACATTTATGAAGGACAATCCTATTAAAATATCTAAAGGATATTACTGAAATAATTGAAAGCTGATGAGCAGGATTGTCTTGACCTAATTAAAGATTTGGGATCAAATTCTGAGCTATCAGGTGCAGACATCTAGAAATCACCACTTTTGAATGAAGTCGATGTTTCTTTCTCCTTAGCAGCTATAAATCGGAAGCAAAAACATGTAGCAAGGGTTCCTGAAGTTTTCCTTTTGGAAACAAGTTTCTTTAGTTTTCATAGTTATAGGAGTAATTTCATTAAAGTTTACAAAACACTGCTTCACTTTGGCATGTTATATCCTTTTTTACTCAAACTATTATCGGATTGGAATCTGACCTTGGTTTTAAAGTTCATTTGATATTTGAAGTATGATTTATTTGGGAGAAATATTTGAAACTATGCATGATATGGCCTCTGTCAATATTTCCTTCTTTATATCTTCATCCAGAATAGAACACTGTGTCTAGCTTAATCTAAATAGTTTGATTATTTGATTTCCATGTTGTATGTGTGTGTGATAAATTTATAATCTATAGAAGCCAAATTATGTCATTGGACTTCTTTATTTTCTTTAAAGGTTATTATTTCTTCATTTTATGCTATATTAAGAGGAAGAGTTTATGTGGATTTTAAGTTTTTTCTATTGACTCTTGAAACTTCTATGCTTGGTCAGATCTTAACGAACACTTCTTACAAGTAGATTGAATGACTACACCGTTATTGTATCTAGCCTCTGCTATTTGTTCTCTTCTCAATAATGAAGGGATGTGGAATTTTGTGTCTATCATGTCATTCATAGAAAAGAACTTGACGTTTTGGAATGTTGTAAAAGCGTTCGCGCATCACCATTTTCATGTTTTTCCATTTAAATTATTTCTACCCTTTTCCTAAACTCAGAGAAGATCCAAATTTATATTAAAATCTTGGAGGTATTTAGTGAGACACATATTGTTCCCCCACTTGTTGAATTTCATATAAGACTGTCAGAGAGGCACAAGCTTTGATGATCAACAAGTCCTAATAGAGGTTTTTGTTAGAAAAATAGAAAATTATGGATTGTCTATAGTGTTCACAGGTTGCCTATTCAGGGACTTGATGTTTAGAAATAGGAAAATGTGCAAATGAATGCAAGAAAAAGTAACTAGTGACAAGCAATTGGATGCAAACTTAAATGATTTTTTTTCAATTTTGAATGCACTAACAATGTTTCTAAATACAATTAGGATGATTGAAAATTCACTTTTCAATTTTTCAATGAGATGAGATGATGCAAGAAAAGAAAAATGCAGCCTATATGCACTTTCACTAATGAAAATATGAGAAACCCTAGATGCACTTTCACTAAATATGAGAAATACTAGATGCAATTTCACAAATGAAAGATGCAATGAATAATTAATGCAACCTAGATCTAGGAATTTAATGGACTCCAAATCAGAAAATGAATGCTCCAAAATGTAGGGTTCACCAAAATGAACAATGGGGAAATGGGTGCTGCCTTACAACCTAGGTAATAGAACACAACTTTTCTCCTATTGTAATTAAAGGATGTATTAGAAATCCTAATTGTATTGACTATCAACCTCAAAGATGAATCAATTCTCAATAAGGAAGACCTAGGAGGGGGGATTCTTTAAGCTTTGAGGGGTTCACAACTAAGAAAAAGATTGGAAAAGACAAATAACCATTCAACTCACAAAACCTAATAATCCAGGCTAAATTAAGGATGCAAATGATAAAACTATGCAACAAAAAGTTGAGATATGTGTACCTAGGAAGTTTGGAGATGTAACAAGGATTCTAGAATTGTAAAGAAGTTTTCAAAATATGCTATGGGGGACTAAGATGCCCTTATTGTTGTCTTAGTCTTGTTGTTGTTTTTCAGGGAAAATGCAAAAATATTAGGATTCCAGAATCAAATCTTCTTCAATCCTTTTTGTTTAATCAAGTTGAATCTTGAGGTTGATGATCATATTTTCTAATTCCTCAAGAATTTAAGATATTTTTTCCTTATACTCATAATCCTCTTGAAGTTGTAATTTTTGTTTCAAGTTCTTCTTCTTAAGCTTCTTTATTTCACTTAGGGAAAAAATGATTTCTTCTTCCAAATATACTTCCTAACATATTTAAGCATTCTATTCCCCTTTTGACTCCTTTTCTATTTCTTTGTCTTCAATTTTTTAGATATCACCTTTATTTTATTGCCATGAATAAAATCTCTTACCCATCGCTAGTAGAAAAAATCTCTTTGGATGAATTGATTTCCTCTTTGGAATAAAGGATTTTCTTGTGCTTGTGAAATATTTCCTTTTTCTTAGGTTTTCCTTGTTTGTATCTCCTTTTATGTTGATAATGTTTTCTATATTTCTTTATTTTATGCTCTTCTTCCTCATCACTAGTTCCATTTTCTACATATGGGTATTTGACAAAAAAAAGTCCTAGCTTATAACAATTAAAGAATTTAAAATGTAACTTATCCTTTATTTTGGATCCTTTTTTATCTTCCTCACAAAATAAGCTTCTTCTTCATCTGATTCATCATTGGAACTATTGCTTGGCTTGGGATCTTTATTCTTCATTTCCATTGAGGCTCTGAAGGTTTCCTCTTATTTATATGAATCTCCTTTTTAGTCCTTATTTCATATGTTGTGAGGATCCCATGTAATTCATCCATTTTTAGAGTATCTAGATATTTCATTTATTCGATGGTGAAGACTTTGGCATCAAATATCAAAGGAAAATACCTTAATATTTTTTGCACAATCATTGCATCCTCAAAATTTTCTTCAAGACCTTTGATAATGTTAAAATTTTAATCCACATGAAGTAGATAGGGTGCAATGTTTTCTTCATCATTCATTTTCAAACTTTTGAATTTTCTAGTCTATGTTTTTGAAGATTAGCTTTCTTTACCTTGTCATCTCATTCATAGATGTTCTCTTTTGATAGAACACACAAAATTTAATTAGTAGCTTTCTTGATAGTGTATCACCTTGACAAAATCCAATTTTGATAGACCCCAAAAAATTGCATTAATAGCCTTTTTCACTATTTTCACTCACCTTATTTCTAGCCAGATCTATTGGTCAAGATGATGGAGCTACATATTTATTCACAATTTATTTCCAAATATCAAAGCCAAGAGACATTATGTAAATGTGAATAATTATTCTCCATAAGGAATAGTTTGTTCCATCCAACTATGAAGCCCTATTTGAGGAGAATCCTTCTTGACATGTTCCATGTGTGCTCTTGGGGTCTACCTTCTAGAGATTATAATATAATTGAAGGAACCCACTTTGATACCAATTGATGAGAAAACACTTATAAAAATAGGGGGGTGATCAATATAAGGTAATCTTTTATATTTTGAAATTAGTTATCACAATAATATCAATCACACAACACCAATAATTAAGAACACAATATTATGTAGAAACCCTTTCAGGAAAAAACTACAAAGAAACAAATTGCTTGGATTTACCATCCATATCCAATCACAAATTAAATACTCTAAAAAATTTTTAGGCACCAACCCAATAAGTTACACCAATCTATTCTATTGAGAAGCACCAAACTTCAAATAATTTTTTTTTGTCTTAAGTTTAACAGATTTAATGGTTGGCCATTTAAAATCCTTAGACAACATTTGCTTAAATATCCTTCATAGATCTTCTCAAATATCCTTTGTAGATATGCTCAAATATGCTTTATAAATATGCTAAAATATGCTTCATAAGTCTACTCAAATATTCTTTATAAATCTTGTATGGAAATTACATTACATTAAATTCTTTCCTTCTAACTTTTATTCAATCTTCTATTTATAACACACCAATTTTCCTCTTCACCCTAGGGAGGTGATTCCTGAAGAGGGCCTGACCTTATTAAAACAAATTTTAATCTTTCCAAGGAGGTTGTGCTCAAGGTAAGGTCAACCTCCATTTTTTTTTTTAATTTAATATAATTTCTCTACAAGGGGAAAACACATGAAAGGGTTGTCTAGCATAAATTTAATAACTTTATTTTTATGCCAAAGTATGGCCAGTCCAAAGATAAATATTAAGTTTTAATGTTAATTTGCATATAGCAAAGGGAGTCAAAAAACAATCTTCAAAAGGAGTAATGTAATTTTGAGAACTGATATGGAAAGATCAATTAGTGGCCTTTAGCCTTTTTCTTGGACCAAAAGTTTCATTTTTGACACCAATGACAACATCTTTGATACAAATGAAAACAATCTTGTGAACACAAACTTATCCTAAAATTGATTTTCTAATACCATGTTAGAATTTGAAATCAAATATATAACCCATAATCCAAGTATAGAAATGGATTTAAAGTAGCTTACTAAAACAAAACTAGTTAAGTCTTTAGAATGAGATTTCTCATGATTTTTTTGAATGAAGATTATTTCCTAAACTAGCTAAGGACTTCAATTCTTTTTCTAGAAAAAAATATTTCCTCAACATGCCCTATTGTCTATTTCTTTATGAACATAATGATTACACATAAAACAATAACCAAAGAAAGGATGTTGGAACCTGATCATATGCTCTTACCTTGGAAGAAAGGAATTTTCGAATGTGTCCTTGTTATATTTAAGATGAGTGCTTATTTTCTATGGGAGTTAATTCTATTTCTTCTTATTGATAGGACTTTTGAGAGCATCTACATATTTTTTTTGTCTTTTGCTCATTTTAATTCTTTGGTGGCTCTTTGTGATCTTCTTTGTTGGCGATTTTATTTTTTTATATCCAAGACTAGTCTTTATAAATGGTGACCTCTTTCCATTGATGATATTATATAATATCTCATTACTCTTCTCAAATTTGAGGCTTCTATTCACATTAGTGGTTTTTTTCTCTATTTCTTTCCTTAAGGAAATAATTTCAAACTCTAGCCTCTCACAATTTTCTTCGTTCTTTTAAATTGGATTCTCAAATATTCTTCAATCCTTTTTAATTAATCAAGTTTAATCTTGAGGTTGATGATCATCTTTTTTGATTCCTCAAAAATTTAAGATATTTTTTCCTTATACTCATAATCCTCTTGAAGTTGTAATTTTTGTTTCAAGTTCTTCTTCTTAAGATTCTTTATTTCACTTAGGGGAAAAATGATTTCTACTTCCAAATATAATTCCTAACATATTTAAGCATTATATTGCCATTTTAACTCCTTCTTTTCTATTTCTTTGTCTTCAATTTTTTATATATCACCTTTATTTTATTGCCATGAATAAAATCTCTTATGCATAACTAGAAAAACTCTCTTTGGATGAACCACTTTCATCTTTGGAATAAAGGATTTTCTTGTGCTTGTGAAATATTTCCTTTTTATTAGGTTTGCCTTGTTTGTATCTCCTTTTATGTTGATAATGTTTTCCATTTTTTTTTATTTTATGCTCTTCTTCCTCATCACTAGTTCCATTTTCTACATATGGGTATTTGAAAAAAAAAAGTCCTAACTTATAACAATTAAAGAATTTAAAATGTAACTTATCCTTTTTTTTGGATCCTTTTCTATCTTCCTCACAAAATGAGCTTCTTATTCATCCAATTCATCATTGGAACTATTGTTTGGCTTGGGATCTTTGTTCTTCATTTTCATTGAGGCTTTGAAGATTGCCTCTTATTTAGATGGCTCTTCTTTTTAGTCATTATTTCATATGTTGTGAGGATCCCATGTAATTCATCGATTATTAGAGTATCTAAATATTTCATTTATTCGATGGTGAAGAATTTGGCATCAATTCTCAAAGGAAGATACCTTAATAATTTTTGGATCAAATCTCAAATGAAAACAATCTTGTGAACATAAAATTATCCTAAAATTGATGTTCTAATACCATGTTAGAATTTGAAATCAAAAGGGGATTTCGATGGTGAAGACTTTGGCATCAAATCTCAAAGGAAGATACCTTAATAATTTTTGGCATCAAATCTCAAATGAAAAAAATCTTGTGAACACTAACTTATCCTAAAATTGATGTTCTAATACCATATTAGAATTTGAAATCAAATATATAACCCATAATCCAAGTATATAAATAGATTTAAAGTAGATTACTAAAACAAAACTAGCTAAGTCTTTAGAATGAGATTTCTCATTATTTGTTCGAATGAAGATTATTTCCTAAACTAGCTAAGGACTTCAATTCTTGTTCTAGAAAAAAATATTTCCTACACATACCCTATTGTCTATTGCTTGATAAACATAATGATTACACATAAAACAATAGCCAAAGAAAGGATGTTGTAACCTGATCATATGTTCTTACTTGGAAGAAAGGAATTTTTGAATGTGTCCTTGTTATATTTGGGATGAGTGCTTATTTTCTATGGGAGATAATTCTATTTCTTCTTAATGATAGGACTTTTGAGAGCATCTACATAATTTTTTGTCTTTTCCTCATTTTACTTCTTTGGTGGTTCTTTGTGATCTTCTTTGTTGGTGATTTTATTTTTTTATATCCAAGACTAGTATTTATAAATAGTGACCTCTTTCCGTTGATGATATTATATAGTATCTCATTACTCTTCTCAAATTTGAGGCTTTTGTTCACATTAGTGGTTGTTTTCTCTAGTTCTTTCCTTAAGGAAATAATTTCAAACTCTAGCCTCTCACAATTTTCTTCCTTTTTTAAAATTGGATTCTCAACTCTTCTTCAATCCTTTTTGATTAATCAAGTTGAATCTTGAGGTTGATGATCATATTTTTTGATTTCTCAAGAATTTAAGATATTTTTTCCTTATACTCGTAATCCTCTTGAAGTTGTAATTTTTGTTTCAAGTTCTTCTTCTTAAGATTCTTTATTTCACTTAGGGAAAAAATGAGTTCTTCTTCCAAATATACTTCCTAATATATTTAAGAATTCTATTCCCCCTTTGACTCCTCCTTTTCTATTTCTTTGTCTTTAATTTTTAAGATAACACCTTTATTTTATTGCCATGAATAAAATCTCTTCTGCATCACTAGTAGAAAAACTCTCTTTGGATGAACTACTTTCCTCTTTGGAATAAAGGATTTTCTTGTGCTTGTGAAATATTTCCTTTTTATTAGGTTTTCCTTGTTTGTATCTCCTTTTATGTTCATAATTTTTTCCATATTTCTTTATTTTATACTCTTCTTCCTCATCACTAGTTCCATTTTCTACATATGGGTATTTGACACAAAAAAGTCCTCACTTCTAACAATTAAAGAATTTAAAATGTAACTTATCGTTTGTTTTGGGGTGGGTGCATGGAAATGGGTAGCAATTCCATGGACACCCTAAAAAAAAGAAGTTGAAAGCCGTAACGCTAGCGCGTTATAACGTGCTCACATTATGGCTTTCGTTAAACCTATGCAAGTTCCCTTCGGCCACAAATACAAAGACATAATGCAAGTGCGTTATAACGAGCTCGCATTATCTTCTGTTAAAAGCAAAAAAAAAAATGCAAATCTCTCATTTGTATTTTGACTAGTTTTTTTGCTCCACCCGCGGCCAAAAACCCCAAATATCGCGCTCGCATTCTAGGAGAAGAATTTCTTCACCAAGAATCCAAATTTCTTCACAACGATGGCGCCACGATGAGGGGGAGTTGTAAGAGGTAAGGATTCTATGCTTTTTGTTTTGAATTTGTTAGTTTTAGGTTGAATTTGTTAGTTTTAGGTTGAATTTGATATCTATTTGTTTGAATTTTTAGGAGATGCAAATGAACCTGCAAACCCTCTAAATCCTCAATAGGAGGACCAACCAAATCCTCAAGATCAAAATCAACCACAACATCAACCTCCTCCACCAATCACTCAACCCCTTCCTGGCACTCAACAAAATTTAATGAGTGAAATTGAGAACAACAAAAAAAAAATTGAGGATTTGATCAATAGGTTGAGTGATCCAAATGGTTCAACCACAGAAAGAATGACCCTAGCAAATTCATTGAAAGATATGTTAAAAAACATAGATTCAATTAGCAAACAAATAACTGGATGGGAAGATAGGAGGCAGGCAGCTAGGGAGTATTATGCAAACAAACTATCATACAAGGATGTGAAAGATTTAAAAATCACAAAAGGTGATTTGTGTTCATTATTCACCGACCCACACACAAATCAAAATATTACCCTCAATGCAAAGAGGTTTCCTATCCATTGGTGCCACCACCAACAAATGAAGGAGCGGTTTTATGATAGGTGGTACATGGTCTTCGATTACTCACCATGCAACAATTGTGAGGTCCCACAATATTTCCTTAGGAAACTATATAGTGAGTTCATATTGAACAAAATCCCAAATTATTTTGATATGAGGGATTTCCAAGGGAGAGGTGGGGGGTCAGCTCAAGATAGACCCGGTGCACAGCCAGATCCTACGCAGCAAGGTAGACAAGCTCTCGCTAGGCCACCTCATGAGAACATTGTTATGCCTTCCATCGTGAAGGAAAGTGTTGACGTAGAGACATTGTAGGCAATCAACACTTTGACCCAGAGTGTCATCCATCATACTAGCCCTATTCTACAATGCCATCTAGAGGAGTCTTCTAGTGGTGGTCTTTGTACACATGTGTGTCAATCTTGCGGGGCTACTTGTTCACATGACCCCACCGACCCTCAGGAGACTGGTACGCAGGATCCGTTTGCAGCTATGGAGATGGAGAGGGCAGCTGACATTTTGTATGAGGCATATGACATTGATAGTCAGGTAAAAGTTAGTGCATGTGTTCTTTGAATTTAATTTATTAAATTTTGATTTTGAAATGCAAGATTAACTAAAAATGTTTTATGATTTTAATAAAATTGCAGGGTCACAGTGTTGAGACTAGATACACCACCCCCCCCACCAACCTATTTTTGTAGTACACCTATCGCTAGGGTATGTAACTAGTAAACAATTATAAGTTTATTGCATATTAATGGCATTGTTTTACGAATGATAATTTAATATACAATTTTGGATGTTGAACAGACTAATATTGGAGGTTTTGATGGAACACTTCCCAGTGGCGGTGGATTTACTCAAACCTTCACGCAGGTAAAAGAATAAAGAGTTTAACTAATGAATCAAATACGTAATAGATTTGTGTAGTTTATGCATGCACATCGTTGATTATGTTGAATAATTTTTTATTTTATTTTCAGTTGTTGTGAGACGATACACCTTCGAATGTGACAAGGGCAATGGATATTGGTGTGACATCTGCTATACAATCCTCGATGGCTTTGATAGAAGAGGTATGAGGAAAATTAGTAAATTTTAATTTACATTTGTTGTTATAGATGTTAGTTAGTGAGAAATCAAACCATTATTGATTCACATAGTTTTTGTCTATTTGCATGGTTTATACAGGGCTTGAGCATGCCTGAGCATGGGCATGAGGATATTTCTCTCATGGACAGAGATCGTGAGATGGTTGTAAGTGATTATTTTGTCAGATATATCATTTTTTATAATGTAATTTCTATATATTCATGTCTTTACTTCTTATTGTAACAGTTAAAACTTCACCATGAACTAAACCCTAGGAGGAGTAGTAGGAGCACTCCATGAGCACAACAAAAATGAGTGACAAACCTATCGCCATCCAGCGAAAAGGAAAGGGAAAGATTTTATTTCCTGGGCATGGAGAGCAATGACTTTTGATTCCAGAGTCCTTTATTGTATGCCTGCATGGCAGTTTTGTACATATTTTTTATTGGACATATTTGACATTGTATGCCTAGATGGCATTCTCGTAAGCCTATATGGCTATTTTGTACATATATTTCATACTTATATCGACATATATTTATGTATGCCTACATGGCTATTTGGTTAATACAAATATCTTTTTTCGATGCCTGTCCATATTTGCATTCTAAATTGATGGTTCAATAGATATGAGTTACGTATATTCAAGTGTATACTTTACAACTTACGTGTATACTTTGTGACTTACATGCATTCGAGTGTATACTTTGTGGCTTACATGTTTTCATGCATATACCTTGTATTCGTGCATATACTTTGTTTTAATTTGTGTATACTATGTATTCATGTGTATACTTTTTGAGGCTTACGTGTTTATGAGTACTTGTAGTTCCCTTATTGACATGTACATGTTTGACTTATTCACATGTATAATTATTAATTGGTTAGCCCTAGCATTGATCTATGTCATCCTCAATGCATGATCCTTGAGATGGAGTAAGTACACCCTCAAGGTCAAAAGGAGTTTCACATGCATTCTTCATAGGCTCATTTTGGTAGTGAAACCAAAAACCTCTTGCATCATTGAAATGAAAAAAAAATTCCTTTATAGCAGGTCTGAAGCCATTATCATTCTCCATTAGTTCTTCATGTATCCACTCCCCATTAATGGTTGTCTCATGACCTTCATGAAACCAAGCACTTATCTCATTTGTGATAGAAGAAATGTATGAAGATTTATCTTCCTCCTTATGAACCATTCATTATCATGAGAGATGGGTTCTTGTGAACCACTACTGATGAATCATGGGTCAATGAGTTTGACTTGTAAAACTACATGATTGAATCCTGATAGCAATATCACAATATTTATATATCTAAATGTGTTATTTCCTTCAGCTAAAATTTGTGCTTATACTTATGTGATTGATGTATGTTTGTGTATGGGATCATAGTAATTTCTATTTGATGATGCTATTGTGTCTTTAAGGTTTATTTATTAAAGGGTGCATGAAACAAGTTTTAAATCCTTACAAATATTTGAATTTCTTAGGTTTTTCTATTTGTCGAGTCTGGGCTCCGAGCCCGAGTCCAAGTCAAAAAATGGCTTGTCAAGTCTGAGGCGAGTCCTAGTCTTGTAACACCGGTGTGAACACATCGAGGAATAATGTATATGTCGATGAAGAGAGAACCCATCCTTGTTTCCAAACAAACCATTTATCCCTCAAGAAAACTCTTGCTCTTCCCAAGACCTATTATCTGGTCTTCCTAGGGAATTCCTCTCTACCCTACTAAGGGATCACTCCTAAACCCCTCTCACCATGTAAGAGTCTCCACCAATTTCAAATTCTTCTCCATCACTCCCAATCCACCACTAAGCTTCCTTGGGCTCCACACTGACCCAAAGTGTCCTAACCACTCCAGGGGCTAGGAAAGGGTATTCTCACTATCCCCTTGTTTATTTGACTCCTCACTGATCCATCTCATAGGATTATTTTAATTTTTACCCATCACTTTCTTGAAAAACTCAATTTTAGGCCTTGTAGCCTTCTGCTCCAATTTGGCCTCCTAGAACCCGTTTTCTTGACTTTTCTCACAAACAGTCTTAACAACCCCCAAATGTTTTTGTAGATTCTTTCTTTTGACCATCAAGGCTCCAATATTTACTAGGCCTTAGGTCCTAAAAGTGTCTGTACATATGATTGTCCTCAAACCCCCTATTTTCAAGGGTTCTTAGGGTTTTTGGCTCTTTTTCCTTCTTTGACGGCTTCAACGACCTCATCAACTCTCCTCCTAGCACAAAAATGAATGAGATACATGTTCCCACACTCTCATACTCTTTATTGGCACAAAACAATCCATTTAGCAACTCTCCTTGCTGCTGTCCTCTCCAAGCTACTAGCCAGAATGCACTTGCACTCGCTTAGTGCTTGATGATTTCATCACCTTCCCTGCAAAACAAGACCCCAAAACCTATATGTACAATATTTACATAGTATCCAACTTTATTTCAAGTTTCCATGAGAGGAAAGCCATGGGAAATCAAGTGGGACTCATTATTCAAAAAACTGGCCTGCACCGGCAATGAGACCAAGAACACCAAAAACTTACAAAAAGATAACCAGTCGGTCTAGATGAATAATATAATGCTACACAAGGTAAGTAAGTGACACAAATGGAAGAATCAAAGCATCAAATAAGTCCTTTCAATCCATTCTTGACTGGATGAAGGCACAAAAACATAAATTCAATGAAATTTGCACTCTTCCAATCACAAAAATGTACTCTCCAAGTCTCAATTTGTGAAAACAATCCTCCAACCTAGGTATTAGGGTTTTTCTAACCTTATATATCTTTCTCTCATGTGCTAGGACCCTTGGGTCAGGCTTAGAGCATCATTAATGCCATTTTCTAACTTTTAGGACAAATAGCCAAGGCAACATTGCTCAAAATGCTCACAGTGTCCAAGAATTACCCAAACTGCAAGCCCCTAACAAACCTATTTCCAATTCACTCATCAAAAAAACTCTTGGGACTTTACATCATAGTCCTTATTCCCTTGGTGGTTGGCTAGAACCACCTACAAGCCAAAATTGCAAAGATCTCTCCAAAAAACCTTAAGGTGCTCCTGCACCATTCTCCCCCCTACAACAAAGAAGTTAAGGAACCTATGGTGTCAAGAGCTCCTCACTAATTCCATGCTTCTTAAAGTCACTTTCTACTATCCAAGTAGCCTCTGACTCTGGTTGATGTCTCCACTTCACTAGGTGCTCCATGTATGTCTTGTGCCTAGTCTTCTTCTTCACCCTTCAGTCTAGAATCTTGTCCACTTGTGGTCTGATCTGATCAGGTACCTTGAGTTCATCCACATCCTTACTCACCTTAGCACTATACTGTTCCTCATCCATTTTTGTTCCTTTATACTTCACCAAGTCCTTCACATTGAAGATAGGTGAAATGGACATCTGCTTGGGTAACTCCACCTTGTATGCATTGGATCCATACTTAGCCAACACTTTGCATGGCCCTATCCTTTTCATCTGCAGCATTACTAACCACTCATATAACCCCTCTATGGTTTTAAAAGCTGACTTCCATTCATCTCACTCTTTCATCCTAATCTGATAGTAGCCACTTTTCAAATCAATCTTGGAGTAGTACTTAGCACCCCCTAAACAGTCCATTAAGTCTTCTATCCTAGGAATAGGAAACCTATATCTAATGGTTATCCTATTTATGGCCCTAGAATCAGTACACATTCTCCACTTATCTCCCTTCTTAGGTGCCAACACCACTGGAACAACACATGGACTTATGGTTTTCCTGATCAACCATTGGTCCAAAAGTTCTTGATCTTGCCTTGCTATCTCCTTGTTCTGCTCTGGTGTTATTTTGTATGCAGCCTTGTTAGGCAATGTTGCTCCTGGTACAAAGTCAATTTGATGACTAATTGCCCTCTTATGTGGTAGTGTAGTTGGTGTGCCTTCACAAATGATATCCCTGAACTGATCCAACAGTTGCTTCACCTCTGCTATATCATAGGTAGCCGACTAGGTGACTCCTCCTCCTTTGGCTTGAACATGATTGCATAGACAACTCCTTCTTCCTCCTTCATGTCTCTTAGGAATTCCTTTCCACTCATCAAAAGTACAGTGGATTCTGCCTTTTCCATTGTGCCTTCTTGGGGAAAAAACTTCGTGGTTAAGCACTTGAGCTGGAGTATACTGGAATGGGTGACCTCCCAGGAAGGCCTAGTGCCTCACCTTTGTGAGCATCACTTAGATACAATGAGTGCTAAGTGGGCCATTCAATATCATTTCAAATTTGTTGCTTTAAGCAACTTACAAATTTGCAACTTAAGACTCCTCCAACCTAAGGGATCGATTCGGTGGAACATAGCTCGGAGCGATTCCATGTGTTTCGGTGCAAAAGAGGACCATGCCTAGCGTAAACATACCTATTTGGACATGTTGGAACAATCCGCTTAGTCACACAAGTTGCAGAACGAAAGTTGCACCACTCTATAACTTTGCACTACTTGCATTTGATGTTTTTTCCATCAAGTGAAAATCCACCACCACTAGAAAACCACTCCAAGATAGCCAAAACCGAGAGAGGTTTTTGTAGACAGGCTCAACGCGATCCTATAAGATCAAATGAGAAGTTTCTAAGCATCATGGCATCTAAGTAATAGCATGCTGAAGTTTGCAGCCATTTTGTACTTTGCACCCTTAAGGGATCGATCCGGTGGAACATAGCTCAGAGTGATTTCACATCTTTCAGAGTGATTTCACATGTTTCAGTGTGAAAGAGGACCATTCCTAGCGTAAACATACCTATTCGGATGTGTTGGAACAGTCCGCTTGGTCACATGAGTTACAGAGCGAAAGTTGCACCACTTTGCAACTTTGCACAACTTGAATTTGACATGTTTTCCATCAGGTGAAAATCTGCCGCCACGAGAAAACCACTCCAAGATAGCCAAAATCAAGAGAGGTTTTTCTAGAGGGGTCCAACACCTTTCTATAGGATTAGACGAGAAGTTTCTAAGTGTCACGGTATCCAAGTAATAGCATGCTGAAGTTTGCAACTATTTTGCACTTTGGACCTTTAAGGGATCGATTCGGTGGAACATAGCTCAGAGCGATTCCACATGTTTCGGTGTGAAAGAGGACCATGCCTAGTGTAAACATACCTATTTAGATGTGTTGGAACAGTTTGCTTGGTCACACGAGTTGCAGAGCGAAAGTTGCACCATTTTGCAGCTTTACACAGCTTGAATTTGACACTTTTTCCATCAAGTGAAAATCCGCCGCCATGAGAAAACCACTCTAAGATAGACAAAACCGAGAGAGGTTTTTCTAGAGGGTCCCAACATCTTTCTATAGGATTAGATGAGAAGTTTCTAAGTGTCACGGTATCTAAGTACTAGCATGCTAAATTTTATAGCCATTTTGCACTTTGGACGCTTAAGGGATCGATCCGGTGGAAAATAGCTCGGAGCGATTCTACATGTTTTGGTGTGAAAGAGGACCATGCCTAGCGTAAAAATACCTATTCAAACATATTGGAATAGTCCAATTGGTCACACAAGTTGCAGAGCAAAAGTTGCACCACTTTGCAACTTTGCACAGCTTGAATTTGACACCTTTTCCATCAAGTGAAAATCCGCCGCCATGAGAAAACCACTACAAGATAGACAAAACCGAGAGAGGTTTTTCTAGAGGGGTCCAACGCCTTTCTGTAGGATAAGACAAAAAGTTTCTAAGTGTCACGGTATCCGAGTACTAGCATGCTGAAGTTTGCAGCCATTTTGCACTTTGGACCCTTAAGGGATCGATCCGATGGAACATAGCTCAAAGCGATTCTACGTGTTTCGCTGCAAAAGAGGACCATGCCTAGCATAAAAATACCTATTCGGATGTGTTGGAATAGTCTGCTTGGTCACACGAGTTGCAGAGCAAAAGTTGCACCACTTTGCAACTTTGCACAGCTTGAATTTGACACCTTTTCCATGAAAATCCGCCACCATGAGAAAACCACTCCAAGATAGACAAAACTAAGAGAGGTTTTTCTAGAGGGGCCCAACACCTTTTTGTAAGATTAGATGAGAAGTTTCTAAGTGTCACAGTATCCAAGTACTAGCATGCTGAAGTTTGTAGCCATTTTGCACTTTGGACCCTTAAAGGATCGATCTGGTGGAACATAGCTCGAAGCGATTCTACATGTTTCGGTGTGAAAGAGGACCATGCCTAGCGTAAACATACCTATTCAGACGTGTTGGAACAGTCTACTTGGTCACACGAGTTGCAAAAAAATGTGTACAAATTGTTTACATGACCTTTCTATGACCTTTTTCACATTGTTTACATTTGAAAATTCAAAGTTTGCAAATTTTCCTACTCAAGGCATTTACAGAATAAGGTACTACTACACCAAACATGAACTTCAACCTTACAATATTTGAGTATATCTCATTATGTAATTAAATCTTATCACAATCTGGCACTTCGTTCTCTCAGATCTTTTACAATGTCACTCATACATTCAAGATTCTCTTTAAATGTCTTAATCATAGGTGCTCATCATGAGGTTAACTTCAAATGAGTAACTTGAGATTCCCTCGCTAAGATTCACATGCTCTCTTATAATGGATTGAAATAAAAATTAAGATTTGTCAAAATCATCAAAATAAGTATGTTACATTGCTTTTTTGACTGAGATTTTCTTTGATGGCTCTTAAATCAACATTTTCTGCAACGAAAGATCAATCAACCCTTAGTAGTTTACTTACAAATACGCAAAGTAAAAGAGAAAATTAAAGAGAATCCAAAATCGAAATGAAATCAAAATAGATGGAAGGCACTTACAGATGTTGCATGCAGGCATCAAAATAAGGATGTTGCATTGCTTTTCTGGTTGACATTCTCTTGGATGGCTCATATATCTGCATTTTTTGCAAGGGGACACCAATCATTGTAAAAGGAGATGATAGCATTGGCATCAAACAAATTAATATACATACAAGTATAAATTAATAAGAACCAATGTGCATATACTTACAAATTAATCCAACGAACCATCCGGGTCTGCTCTACTCTTTATTGTGTCAAGTATTGCCTCATGGTCAGACTCACGGACCTTCCATAATGTCTTGTTCAAAGGTCTACCCCCATATTTGGTCAAATGAACATTGGATGCCACGACAAGGTTCGAGTAATGAAGAATCTTACGATGCATGTCAAAGTCCTGAAATAGCCAATGTTTAACACTTGAATGTGGGTACCTTCTAAGCCATGTTCCAGTAACCACAACTGACCCTGTAGGGTATTCGATGTTTTCTCCATCTATAACTAGGGCCTCCAATTTCTTTTTTGTCTCAACACAACGACACAAGTAATAGTTTGTTCCCTCTTCATTGTCTTCATCTGCAATAACTACATAAACATGTCTTGCATTGATATGTGCAAAAAATCTCTTGAAATTTGTCAACATTACGAATACAGTACAAAGTAAGATCTAACGATGTGGAATTTCAACAACTAAGAAAGTAGATATATCACCTCATTGAACTAGATCTGATATGTGGTCAAAGTCGATCGATGATTCTATCTATGTCAGTTCCAATGCCGTCGGAGGGCGATACGTGTGAAGTGGGCTAAGATAACTTGTGAACCATTTGTCAACCCACTCCCCTGACTCACAATCATTCCAGTCTTGCATTGTACATGAAGAAAAAAAGCATGCCATATTTCGTGTATTGATACTCCATGAACCTGTATTTGAGCTAAGGAAAGAGTGTACCTCACTCGATCCTATTAGTGTACAATAGTCTTCATATGGTGCAATGTTAGTATCATCCATCAGCCAAAAAAATCTACGAACTAAAGACGTACCTTCATTACCTAGACCCATCAAAGCATTACACCACTCGACGATTTATTTTGCATCTGTCAACTTTGTACTATCTTTATACTTTAACTCTTCTCGTGCTAATGCTCTTTTCACACATGCTCCTGCACCATCATGCTCCCCCTTTCCATGTCCAGCCTCACAAAAGTTCCACATATGTTGAACACCTGTAATGACATGCATCTTGCACAACCAGTAGAACATGCATGAGTTCTTGAACTGTGCTGCACAGTTATCAGACCATATTATATGTTGATCGTATTCTATGCCCCTCTGAGCCAAACCACTGTAGAACATTTGGAAGCAACCTTGCATGAACTTTGGAGAATGTGTGTGATCATCACTAATGTAAAAGTGGTACTCCCTCAATACCTTCATTTGCTCATCTGTACTATCATATGCATGAATGAATGCTATGTGCACAAATATTGAAACTTGTGTGGAGTTGTAATACTGTGACTGCACCTCATGTTGTGGCTGTAGAGTGTAGTTCTCTATAATGTCAACCACATATACTATGCTTCTAACTGGAAAGGTGTCCTTGCATAGCTTGAACTGTGTGTCCAACCATTGGGCTCTATGGGTATGCATTGCATACTCAGACAGTATACTGTCACGAAATGTGGTCATAAATTTGTACACTGGAATCTTCTCAATAACCAAATCACACCTTTTTGCTTGAGACCCATCTTTTGTAGCATATGCCACTATTTTATACTTCCCGAACTCTACTAGTTTTTGTCCCACCTCATCTGTGCTTTCCATATGTTGACATACTGGCATACGCTAGAAGCCACCGCAACGCTCGCATGAACCATCCAAGCATGTTGTCCTATAGAATATCTGGCCATCCTCTATTTCACATAATTTTTTTGATAAGAACTCTCTTGAATATTTTGGTGGGGCTTCTATGCCACAATCTTGAAAAACATCGTTAGTATGCAAATTTAATCATATAGAACGATAAACATCATAATGGTTAGAAAATTCAATATGTAGTCTACAACAACAAGTAGTGCGTGTGTGATTTATCTTGACATAAAAAGGTTTAAGCAGTTCAAAAAATCTTTGAGAAATACTAATTTGAGGATAATCATTTTCAAATTTCCGAAAAAATTGGGTTTGAGTCATATCCAAAAAATGCTTTGGATGTGGCTCATGATTCTGACTACCGATTCTCCTTCTTACCACATCCCTTTGATTCGATGGCCTTGTGTTATTCTTCCAATACTCTTCAATTAGTGTTCTCAAGGCTTCGACAACTTCTTTATCTTTTCATGACAGTCTCCCCGAGAATGCCCATAATTCATTTGTATCATTGCCCTCAATTCTTTGCCGCCTTTGAATGGCTCTTGATAAAGTTTTTCTACTAATTCCTATTTTTTCACTAGTCTTTTTAATTAGGCGAGCTCTCTTTGTTTGACAACTTACCAAAGTTGATGTAATGACACGTCGGGTGACATTACTATCCTTTGAGCATGAGGTCTTACCCACACTCTCATAAGCATCCATTAGATTCTTCACAATAGTGTCTTCACTCGATGCATTCGATGTTCTCAACCCAAGAGTCTTCATGATGTTCCTATACTTTACACCCCCATCATTTCAACAAATAGTTGACATCTTGCAGTCTCATTTAGCCTTTCAAAGAATCGTTCCCAAATCTTATCAGCATATCTTCTACAAGTGCGTGTTGAAATCTTACCTTCCATGTGCTGCAAAATCTCATCATCAATATTAATCAAATACTTTGGCTTTCTACAAAATTCTTGGTGGTGTTCTCCTAGGTACATACATCTCAACATTAGGAATTTCATCAATATTTAATTGAGGTGGGCTAGATTGCATACCTTCAATCGAGGGTGGAGAAGAAGACATACCTTGAGGTTCACATGGGAATGATGGCATGCCTTCTTCGTCAATTTCGAGTGATGATGTACTCTCAACTTGAGATGTGTTGGATGGTGTCCAACAATATTCACTTGTAGTAAATGGTGTCCCTCCATATTCACTTGCAGTAGATGGTGTCCGTCCATATTCACTTGTGCTAGATGGTGTCCCTCCATATTTGCTTGTGCTTAATGGTGTCCCTTCATATTCACTTGTCGTAGAGGGTGTGTCTCCAACTATGGTATCTGAATCTATCTTACGATGATGCTTTTGCATTTATGCCTTTTGTGCTGCCAATTCCCATTCTCTTTTTGATGGTTGAGGTTCCTCTACAATCGGGTTGTTTTCATCAATCGTTTCCAATTTCTTCTTTTCATGATATGTCGCCACCTGAACTCTCTCCTTTTCTTTCAAGGTTTCGTTCTCTTCGTCTGTTAGTTTCCTCTTTGTTTTTTTCTTCGGAATGGAAGATAATTTTATTTGTACCATGGTAATGAGACAAATATTAGTTCCTAAAAAATGTATCCATTCAAGATAATTGAAAAATATATGTCATTGAAGGCTTCATTTAAATAATACTTACAATCATCGTGTACAAAATTAGGGTCTTTTATTGTTGAACATGCCTTCGAATGAAACTAATGACAATAGGATTTGTGGTTCTTAGCTCAAACAAGCACTTTTTCATGAGACTTTGAGGAACCAAGGAGTGATTTTGAAAAATTGTTGGTGTAGGAGCACCTTAAAGGTCTTTTGGAAGATCTTGGCAATTTTGGCTTGTAGGTGGTTCTAGCCAACCACCAAGGGAATAAGGACTATGATGTAAAGTCCCAATAGTGTTTTTGATGTGTGAGTTAAGGCAAACTTAGGGTAGTCTAGAGCCTTGAAGTTTGGAGAAGCCTGAATGATGAAATTAGGCAAATTAGTCCATGTAGACTTGGCAATTTGTCCTAAAAGTGGGAAAAGGGAATTAGTGATGCTCTAAGCCCAACCCAAGGGTACTAGCATGTGGGAGAAATGTATATAAGGTCAGAAAAACCCTAATTGAGCATGTCGGAAAGCTATTGTACAATTTGGAGTTTTGGAAGGGGAATTTGTGAGTTGGAAGAGTGCAAATTTCATTGAATTTATGTTTTTGTGCCTTCATCTAGTCAAGAATGGATTGAAAGGACCTGTCTAATGCTTTGAGTCTTTAAATTGTGTCACTTAATTACTATGTGAAGCATTATATTAACCATTTAGTTCAATTGCTTTCTGTTTTGCAAGTTTTTAGAGTTTTTGGTCTCATAGTCGGTTCAGGCCAGTTTTTGGAAATAATGATCCCCACTTGAATTCCCATGGTAAGGCTACCATGGCCACTTGGAATCAAGTAGGGTACTATTTTTACAGTGTACATATGGTGTGTGGTGTCTTGGTTTGCAGGGGAGATGGTGAATTCATCAAGAACTAGGCGAGTGCAAGTGCATTCTGGCTAGTGGCTTGGAGAGGACAACAATAAAGAAAGTTGCTAAATGGACTGGTTTGTGCCAATAAAGAGAAAGAGAGTGTTGGAAAATGTATTCCAGACATGTATGTTCAAGGAGGAGAGTTGAGGAGGTCATTGAAGCCCTCAAAGTTGGAAAAAGGAGCCAGAACCCTAGAAACCCTTAAAAATAGGGGGTATGAGGACAATCCTATGTACGAATGCCAAAGGGACTAAAAACATAGTAAATATTGAAGCCTAGGGTACCACTAGAAATAATATATAAAAATATTTGGGGGTTGTTAAGATTGTTTTTGAGAAAAGCGAAGAAAACGGGTTCTAGGAGGCTTAATTGGGCAAAAGGCTACAAGGCCTAAAATTGGGTTTTTCAAGAAAGCGATGGGTACAAGGTGAAAGAATCCTATGAGATGGATCAGTGAGGAGTCAAATCAACAAGGGGATAGTGAGAATACCCTTTCCTAGCCCCTTAAGTGGTTAGAACACTTTGGGTCAGTGTGGAACCAAGGGAAGCTTAGTGGTGAATTGAGAGATGGTGAAGAATTTGAAATTGGTGAAGAGGCTTATGAGGTGAGAGGGGTTTAGGAGGGATCCCTGAGTAGGGTAGAGTGGAATATCTTAGGAAGACCAGAGAATAGGTCTTGGGAAGAGTAAGATTGCTCTTGAAAGATAAGACTCCCCATCAATTGTTGAAGGAGTGGTCTATGTAATGAACTTTTGACCTTGTGCAGAGTATTTTGAAGATGTTTGATGCTTTGGAATGGTCTGGGAAGGTCTGGGTATAGGAGTTTCTATTAACCCTCCCTCTTTGCATTGAAAAATGGGGGTTTTTGTATTGGAAGCCTAGTTGAGCGGGTAAGATCCTAAGACCTAGAAATTATCTTGTTTTGAGACCTAATTAAACATTGTTTTTGGGTTTGGAAGTCTAGTGTGAAGATCTAAGGGTAGTTCCTTTGTAAAATTGGCCTACTTGGAGGCCTAAAATAGTGAAAAAGATCAGTTTTCTTAATGTTGTTCCAAAGGAGTCATGTGATGGGTTAAGGTATGTCTTGCAACTCTAAAATTTGTGCTACAATCATTCTTTTATTTTCTTGGTGTTTTCGAAAGTTTTGGAGTTAAGGGCCCAAAATTGGTTTTGCACAATAACTAGATTCCAAGGGTGAAATTTGGGAAATAATGTTTTTGTTTATTGTCCATATTGGAGGAGTGTTGGGATTGGTCCATTACACCTTTTTAATCTTCTTAGATGGCTCTTGAAGGCAAGTTGACATCTTCAATGGTTTTGGGTCCTCTAACTTTGCATAAAATATGAGTATCACAGTTTGAAGTGTGTGCATGGTTTGGGAGATACATGTGATAGTTTGTAGATGTTTGGCTACTAGTAATGTGGACAGTGAACAAAGGAACTAAGTTTGTGTGTAAGGGCAGACTTCTGAAATGTTTCATTTTTGTTGTACTAACTCAAACAAAGATTTATTAAGCAAATAATGGTTTGGTTGTGCCTTAAGAATTATAGTCTATGTTTGTAAACAATGGTGCCATTATGGAAGATTTAAGATAGCTTGTGAATGACATAATCATTGGTTGATGTTTTGAGGAACCTAGTTGATTGTAATCAGTTATTTTCAAGATTTTCAATGTTTTTTGAAGGTCCTTAAGGAATTGGGAACTCTTAATGCTAATTTGAGTATATGAATCAAATGTTTTGTGAAGGGAAATATAGTTGAATAAGTGTGTCAAGAAAGGTGTTGATTTCTTCATTTGTATTGCATCAGTTTGTGCAGAGGTATTGGAAGGTGTTTGGACCCTTCAGAGGAATGGGAGAGGCTTGGAGTTGTCTTAAAGGATGAATTTTGGTGAATGGTTTTGAATTTCTATAATTGGCAAGTGTAAAATGGTAATTGGCAAGTGTAAATAATTATGTATATAATTTGGTAATTTAAAATGTGCATTGACAACCTAAGGTTATAATGACAAAAAAAAATGAAAGCAAGCCATAATAGAATGAAAGAAAATTTGTAAAGACTTCACATACCTTAAAAACCAGACTTTCAAATGGAGGAGTTCAACCCAATTATGTAGCCTTAGCTTCTTCTTTCTTCAAACTCCACAACAATTTGACTTGTTCAAAAGCTTGTTCCCTTCCACACTTCAATTGTATATCAGTTTTCAATGGAATTCAAACTTCAATTGATATTATATGTCTTTCAACGTGGAAACTCTGCTATTTCATGCAAAGGTGGTAAAAAGATCATGGAAAAGGTGATGGAATGTGAAAAAGATGCTTGCACACTTCACAAAATCATTAAAAAGATATTTTTTGTCAGAGCACACGCAGAACCAGGGGAATATGCAGACTGTGGACCTTCAAATCATGGGTATATAGATTTTTTTACCGTTTTAGTGGACTGCAAAATGCGTTCGCGTTATAATGCGAGCGCGTTATGTGAAATTTGGTTTTCTTAGTGTATTTTTGAGAGTATAGGAGTTCTGAGAGAGTGGGAGGGAGAGAGGGGGAGAGTGGAAGATAGAGAGGGAGGGAGAAGGGGAGAGTGGGAGAAAGAGAGAGGGAGAGAGTGGGAGATAGAGTGGGAGGGAGAGAGGGGAGAGTGGGAGATAGAGAGGGAGGGAGAGAGGGGGAGAGTGGGAGAGAGAGGGAGAAGGGGAGAAGTGAGGAGTGGGAGATAGAGACCTAAACCCTAAACCCTAAACCCTCAACCCTTAAACCCTAATCCCTCAACCCCTATACCCTCTTAATCCATCAACCCTTAAACC